>JALLAS010000663.1:0-11922 GCA_036939415.1 Detonula confervacea
TATCGGCATTGTTTGACTAATTTGTTGGGGTAATGATGGCGGCAGAGGATCCAGACCACGATCACAGCCACGGCCACGGCCATGGCCATCATGGAGGAAACGATCACCACGACAACATGTCAAAAGGTAACTGAAATTTGGCAGATAACCTCAACAAAGAAATGCGTCCTCTCCATCTGATCAGACGTTTCCTCTCTATGCATAGGCTTCGACAAACTCGATCATGTCGTCTCGTCAGCAGTCGACGACCACGAACAAGCTCACCGCGATGACGTCCAGCGCAGACTCAAAATAGCATCCGTGTTGTGCCTAATCTTTCTCATTGCAGAAATCGTAGGTGGGCTCGTTTCTGGCTCGCTCGCAGTCCTGAGCGATGCCGCCCATCTCTTTAGTGATTTGATGGGCTTCGTGTTTGCTGTCGCCGCAGCACGGATGGCGTCCATTCCTGGAACGGCAAAATACGTGAGTTGTTATCGTTATATTGAGCGAGCGCTCTCTCTCAGCTCATGTGAACAGTTTGAACGACTGTGGTGGCTAAAAAATCCTGTTAACTTTCTGTCCCACAGACCTTTGGATACCGACGTTGGGAGGTCATTGCTGCTTTATTCAGCATGTGCAGCCTCGCCATCTGCAGCATTTTTATAGAGTATGAGGGCATCCGAAGGTTAATCCCTTACGTGAGTGGTGGTGGCGACTTCAAGGTTATTGAAGAAGTTGATGGCAAACTCATGGCTACCATTGCCTGTATTGGAGTTGTAATCAACGTGTTGCTTGCATTTATATTGGGCGTGGAAAATCATGTGGTAAGTGCTGATCTCGGCTGTTTATGATACCCATAAAAATGCAAATAGCTGCTTACTGTCTCTATGCTAACTTTTGATGTTTTCATGTCGAAATACAAAGCACATGCCTGGTGATGGTCATAGCCATGACCACGCTCATGGTGCACACGAGCACGGCCATTCGGATACCAAAATGGTAGGTAATGTCAGCCAGAGGAACCGTGATGGGCTTGAAGTAAATCACATTTTTTTGCTTACTGTCTCAATGCTAACTTTTGATGATTTGTACAATATTGAAATACAAAGCATATGCCACATGACGACCACCACCATCAGGACCACCATGATCATGATGACCATCATGCTCACAAACACGGGCATTCAGATATCAAAATGGTAAGTAATGTCGGCCAGAAGAAATGCCTCATTCACAGCAATGTTGTTGAGGTCAAGGAACCCATCAGCAGAATTACGAGTTGTTGCTTTACGTCTCAGCACTAACCTGGTGCATATACAATATTGATATACAAAGCATATGCCCCATGACGACCACCATCATCGTGACCATCATGATCACGACGACCATCATGCTCACAAACATGGCCATTCAGATATCGAAATGGTAGGTAATGTCGGCCAGAAGAACGGCAACCACCATGGACACGGGTCACATGGCCATGCTGAGGACCACGATGACCATGATCACCACGCGCATCACGATGACCATGACGATTTTGAGGAAGATCTCAAGGATCACCAATCCCTTCTTCAAAGAGATCCCCCGAAGCCGAAGGAGAATCTCAACCTACGAGCCGCCTATTTGCACGTTCTTGGTGATCTAGTGCAGTCCATTGCTGTACTCATTGCCGGTGTGGTGATTATGTACGAGCCAACTTGGAGCGTAATTGATCCTATTCTCAGTATCATCTTCTGCCCACTCATCTTTTACTCTACAATTGGGATCATTCGTACGTCAATGCGAATTCTTCTCGAGGGAACGCCCCCAGAAGTCAAGACGAATGAACTTTGGTCATCCATTGCATCTGTCGAAGGTGTAACAAAAGTGACAAACTTACAAGTGTGGAGTATTAGTCATGGTACTATTGCCATGACCGTTCATGCTCGCGCAATGCGTCCTCAATCGGCATTGCATAAGATCAATGACATTTGCACACAGAGGTATGTTCAGTAAGGTGTCCTCCTGAAACTATGGTTAACAAAACATGAACAACTCACATTCAACAATTCTTTATTTCTTGTCTTAGTCTTGAACGATTTCATGCCTGATCAGGGATACTTTCTTTTCTTTGCTATCCAATCTTCTCCTTTCTGGCAAATCGTAATCATGGCTCTGTAGGAATTAGTTGGGATGACTAGCATTGTAGCGTAGGTGATTCATGGATCCCGCGCATATGCTTGTGATATTCCCTAAACCATCTAGCTGCCTTCATTTCACACTCAAGTTAAGATTGCCCTTTGCCACTCCGATTCCTGCTGTTCTAGCACATGTCGCAAAAAAGTTGCCTGAGGTTTGCCTTACACTGTCAGTGCTATTTCCACTTCTTTTTCCGTCAACATGCCAATAATCTCAATAATCCAGTACCTAAAATCCTCAATCTCTCTCCACATCCACATCAATAATAGTCCCCTGCCTCTTGGCCTTTTGAGCCTGCTCCTCCGCACCACCATCCTTCTTCGCGCCCGAATTACCGGCAAAAACCTCGCCAAAATCGGGAGCGCTCGAATACCCACCGGCATCCCCCTGCGCCGGCTGACCGCCGCCGCCGAACAACGCATCGAACAATCCCCCCCCCTGGCCATTCATAATATCGTTCGGATTATTGCACAATTCCACCCCGTCCCCCTTCTCGTTCGCGCGACTGTACGCCCCGCAATTCAAGCAAACGGTCGGCTCCCCGGTCTTCAACGCCCTGACGGGAACGGCCCCGCAGCTCGGACACGGGGCCTCGATCGTGTACAGCGCCGTCCAGATTTGAAATCCCGCGAAGAGGAGGACGGGAGTTACGAGCGCCAGCACGAAGAGGGAATTGAAGAGGGCGAAGAAGAGTCCGCCGAGGGGGGAGGCGAAGAAGAGTATTACTAGGGCTCCGGTGGCGATGGTGGGGAGGATGGATTTGATTTCGTCGAAGGGTCCTTTGGGTTCGGGGGATGGGGGGAGTTGGAAGCCCATTTGGAGGGATGTTGTTGAGGATGCTTGATATAATTGTTGGGGTTTTGTTTTGTGGATGGAAGGGCCCGATAAAGATGGTTTCATTGGCGATATCATTTTTGCCTTGGAGTGGCTAGGCGTTACGAAGGCCGTTGCAGGTGACAAACTGGCGACGGCTAACATGGCGACCAATGAAAGTGTCTTGCTCATGGTAGTAGTATTAGTTGGATAGGGGCTATGGAAGTGGAAGGTTGTATCTCGACGGCGCCGCGGATTGAAAGCTGGATATTTATTAAATGATAATGGATAAGGTTGCCAAGAGGAGCAGTTTAATGAGAGAGCGGGTGGTTCGATCGGTTACCTATTATGCATGAGGCGAGGGCGATGAATGACACGATTGATGATGCGATGAAGCTCGTTGGAGTACATGAACTGTGGAGAACCGAATGTGAGCGAATGACGAATAAAAAATGAGCCAAGCTGAATTGTGAATGAGGTGTTCTCATGGTGGCTTTTTTCATAAGGGAACTTGAATCAGCATCGTCTCGAAAATCTTTCGGCACAATACAGAGGAATAAATACAATTCTTATTTTGCCCCCAAGATCTTTCATGTCCAGATTCCCTGCCTTTGACAACTTCTTGACACCACAGCTTGATGACACCGCGTTGACACATTCATTCACAGCAAAATGACACCACTTCATTCTTCTTGCCTTGCTACGATAGGTACATGGGTACTATCGTATGGTGTATTGCATTGTTCCCACAGGTTCCCGCCCAGTAGTTCAGCAAGGTTCAGCATACCATTCTGCTATATCTACCATTGCCATTGGTTATTGTCAGAATATGGGAACAGCTCCGCCGAACATACATCACTGCCTACAGTAATCTCGAGCATGATTTCGTGCACGCACGCCAGTCTAGAGAGGTACAATCGATATGGCAAGAGAGTAGAGGGTGGCATTGATGATGCCGTCATTTTCTGTCCTGGCCACGTCCTTAGCTCGTCAGTCATTGAAAGCAAAAGCCCGCCGCCGCTTCTACCCGTCTCACCACCTGCGCAAATTCACTGCATCAACCAATGCTGGTGGATTTACCACCAAGTCAAATACCAAAACAGCCCGACAACCAAACTTTGGAATAGTTGCCGCCCTCACCAAAAAAGATGGCATCACCGGCATCAATGGAACTCTTCCCTGGACCGTACCCATACCTCGAGATCGAGACCATTTCGTCAATTTAACGCGGGATAAGATATTGATCGTGGGACGCAAAACGTTTGCAGAGGAGGATCCGACTGGTGCTCATGTCGGTCATGTTCGTTTGTGCATTGTGGTATCCAATACGATGAATGCCTCCGATTTGGCGGATAGGGAAACAAAGAATGATGGGCAGGGGCCGGAGGTGACGGTGGCGCGTTCTTTCGATGATGCATTGGATTTGGCATCATATTCTTATGAATTGCAGCACATAGATGCTGAGAAGATACAATCTGACAATGCAACAATAATCAAAAATGATGCTGATGGTACCAACAAAAGCAATGCAATCGATTGCTGGGTCGGAGGGGGAGAAGGCATATACCGCGAGGCATTGCAACACAGAAATGCTCAAGAGATTCATTTAACATATATTGACTTGCCTGCAGATCATCTGGTCAAACCTGACGCTACAACAAAAAGGGTCCATGTTGCTCACTTCCCGTTGGATTGTATGGATATAGATGTTTTCCAAGAATCATCGAGGGTTCAAAATGGGGTGTGTACTTTTTGTTTGTATGAAAAATAATCTATCGTATGCCAATGATCAGTTGAAATATCGTATTGTATGAAAAGGGCAAAACATGTTGGATTTTGACAGCAGCCTAGATACTTTGTACGATACAATACAAAAGCAAAGCCCTAGTTTGGATACTTGATCGAAATGCGGGTGCCATTTCTGTCTTCACAAACGAATTATGCTGAGGATGATAGAATTGAGAGAGTACTTGGAAAATCTCCCACGGAAATACTTCTGAATGAACAATATTTCATGGTATACTATGGTATTGCCGACCGCGAACTATCAATTGAACTACCCTCATAGCCCATTTTATGGTACCTGCTATTAGAATTAACAATATGTGCGACAATGATTTTACACCTCTCCAAAGAACCTCCATCATTACTATCACACCTTTGGGGTTGTAAAAGGTAGGATCCGGACATCAACACATCAGATCCACTTGATGTTTATGCCATTGTGTCGGTGCAGGTCGTGACATTTGAAGCAGAAAAAAAGCGATCATTATCATTAATCTAGAGCACCTTGTCGATCAAACGAACCACATCGTATCCACGCCTCTTCTCAAAACAAACCACCCCAAAGCCTTGCACTCATTGGACGGCTCAATCGCCAACGTTTCACTCAGTGTGATCTCCACCGTGGCCGTCACGCCACCCGTTAACACGCGAGGATTCTGGTGAGGCGTTGAATCTTGCCCCCTCTTTTCGGACGATATCAGTTTGTTGAGCACTGCCGGGACGTCAATGCTGTGCATGTGCAGCAAGACCTGCGATCCGCAAATGATGGGCACGACAAGGTGTTCCATCACCATCACCATCACCATTACTCTGGCCTCAAACTTTCGTTTGATAGGCGGTCGTAACGAGGGGTGCGGATGGGATATCACGCAGCCGGAACTTAAGCGCGCGGAATCGATGCTGTATAATATGACTTTGACAATGTCTCCCGTTAGGGCAAAATTTTGCAACTCGGGAATATCATCCAATTCTTTTTCTGCGGTCTGCTGCGATGAACCGTCGTTGGACGAAGCAAAGGAATACGGAGAAGCTCCCTCCTTCGTGACCTTGACCCTCTCTAGTCGTACCGCATTGGCCTCATCTCCAACTGGCAAGACCGTGACTGTATCTCCTGCCCAAACAAATCCCTGCACTACCCTTCCCCGTCCCGTTGCATTCTTGCCCTCTGAGGAAACATCCGTGACAATTGCTCTCAAGGGCTTTTCAAATTCACGCTTGGCAGGAACGAACCCATCAAGAGCCTCCAATAGCGTAGGACCCTTATACCACTTTCTCAACGTGTTCCACCCCATCTCACCCTCCATCTTTCCATCCTTCGTTACATTCACTCCCGTCAAACCGCTAACCGGAACAAATGTAACCCTACTCTCCTTGAATCCATTCGCTTTCAAGAAATCCAGTACCAGCGATTTGATGTATTCGAATCGTTGTTTGCTCCATGCAGTCTCTGCCACGTCCAATTTGTTCACAGCCACCACATATTGCGTCACGCCCAGCCCACGAGACAATATGATGTGCTCTCTAGTCTGTCCACACGTCCGCGATTCCGAAGCATTGCCTCCCCTCGCAAACCCGGCCTCGAACTCCCCAGTGGTAGCCGCAACCACCAGCAGTCCGCAATCGGCACTGGCCGTCCCGGAAATCATATTGGGTATGAAATCCTTGTGACCCGGCGCGTCCAATATCGTGAAGTCGTACTTGTTCGTCTTGACGAACTTTGTTGCGATATCCACGGTCACGCCTCGTTCCCTCTCGCTTTCGTCTTCGTCCGTGAACCAGGCTAGGGCAAAGGATGATTTGCCGATGGATGCCGATTCCTTTTGATACTTTTGTAGCTGGCGTTTGGAAACGTGGTTGAGACTGAGCATGAGTCGGCCGGTTAGTGTGGATTTTCCGGCGTCGACATGTCCTAGGATGACCATGGAGAGGTGAGAACGTACGTCGTTCTTTTTGAGTGCGGCAAGGATTTTGGGTGGGATTTGAGGGATTGAAGCTTTGTGTGCATTCGAGTTTGCATTTCCATTAACTTTGGAACCTGCAGATGATTTCCCTGCATTGTCGTTTAGTGTGACCTTCTTTTTGGCCGGTTCCACGCTCAGGCCAGGGGATGATTTTGTCGCTCCCTTGTCGGCACCAGCACCTTTGTTCCCCGAAGCTGCAGAAATACCACTGATACCTGCTGCTGCAGGCTTCTTCTTCTTTGCAGCAGTAGACTTTGCCTGCTGTTGCTTTAGTTGCTGTTGTTTCAGCTGATTCTGTTTTGCTTTCTTGGCTGCCGCCTCCTTTTTCTTCCGCTCCTTCTCTTTCTGCTGCTCCATGTAATAGTCATCCTCGTCCTCGTAGTAATCATCGTCGTAATAGTCATCTTCGTCGAGATTGCGAATGTTGCGATGCCGAGACATTTTGGATCTAGGATTTTGCTATTGACTGGGTATTGCTATTGGGGTCTGCCACAAGGCCACAAGAAAGACAAAAGGTTTGTCTAACTTTTTCGTTACCTCTGCCGCTGCAAAAATGAGGATATGTTGGTGGACGCTGTAGGAAACTAGAGCCTATGCTACGACCGGTATTGTTTGAATGGTGGTGGTACGTGACGCTGGCTTGAGTTGGATCGACGCCGGTCCCTACTCCTGCGGCATTCGGGGTTTGACTTGGACGACGGCAATTGGTGTCAAGGCAAAATTATCTGCAGGTTTTGGGTTTTGGATGTGGCACGCCAGCAGAGTCACGTCAAACAGTGGGAAACGCCAAGAATGATGCTGTGCGTTGTAGTGGCTGGCAAGTAAACGAAGCGGCTCTCTAGTGCTGCGTCTACGGGGTGTGGGACGAATGGGAGTGAACCAAAAAATGGAGGAAGGAACAGCGGCCCTACCTGGCCCTACGCACAGCAGCCAACACCAAAAGTTAACGGACGGCGGAAATGGTAATTAGCGAAGATTAGCGAGTTGACATGACTTGGCGAATTTCCACGTGTGCGTATTGGCGATAATAGTACCAGTTTAGTTTCTGTCTGCATCGCTAGTCACATCACATTATTTGAAATAGGATGAATCAAATGTATATGGTAATTTTGTATATCTAAGATGTTGAGGTCGATTAATAACAAATTATTATCATTTCTTTCATAGAAAACTATTGATGAATATATTTATTTGTAAATATAAAAGTTATACTTAAAATTTTGATTTACCCTAATTTCCAGCAAGCTCCAAATAGTAAGAGCTCCAAAAAATGCTCAATCCGAACTCAAAACAGAGGAGTCCAAAGTCCACAGGTATCGTACCATATCTAGTCCACGGCTCGGCCGGCCCAGCTCAAACTCACAAGCTCTCAAAGCACGCTCATGCCACATTCCACCGACCAAGTTCCAACCAAGCAGAGCACGATTCGTACTCTTCCCATGATTGATGTCAGCCCCGGCCCCGGCCAAGAGAGCAATCGTTTACTCGGTCATCTCTCAATCTCTTTCAATCATGATGATCACCCTCATGCTCTCATAAATCGAAGATTTGAAGCCTCGTTTGAACCATCGTCGTCACTTCTTTTGCTTGGTTGCCACCGCCGGGATTGGCCAGTTTCAGATATATCGACAACCTCTTTCAATGATGCGTCACGCGAATGCTGCAGCTTGCCTAGTACTTCTAAATGCTCATGCAGTTGGTTCTAAGGATCCACCGCAGGAAGTAGACATCGGCAACGACAATATTATCTGCATTGCCCCAGAAGCATCGTCGCCGCTGGCACTTGCACGTAATCTACACGCGCCGCTCGCCACTGATACCGAAGATGCAGAATTTGAACATGCCTCTTTTTGGGATGTGAACGGGCCTTTGTTACAGGATGCTTGGAAAGAGTACGAGAAGCATATGCAAGCTTGCACAATGCTGAGCAGCAATGATATATTTCTGAATCCCAATCTATCAACTGCATTAGAGAATGCATTTGGCAATCCAGCAGAGGAGACCGAAGCAGAAGTGAAATTACTCTGGAGAGATAATGAATTCAGTGAAAAGTCACTTCCAAAGGGAGTTTACGCCACACAAGTGCTCACAGAATCAGGGGTATTTGGCCTCAGACAACTTCTCGATGCGGCTACATCTTCTGGTATACCCACACGTAGGCCCAATGGAATGAATCGACACGGAGTTATTGTAGACTCTGAAGTTGAAGGAGCCGTTTCTATGGAATCTCTGGTAAAATTAGTAGAAGAAGAGATTATCAATCAGGTGGTTAGGCCGGTGGGCAGAATGCTATATCCGGATAGGGTGGGATGTGATGATGACCTGGAGTATTTTGCTTTTACCATTCGGTATGATGGCAGTGATAATGATGAAGACAACAGGAATAGTGTGAATGAGGATGGAACTGATGATGGCAACATGCCAAAACGTGATTTTGAGTTGAAAGAGCATCGTGATGCATCAGTTGTCACATTGAATATCAACCTCAATCTACCTGGGGAAGGCTATGATGGGTCGGAAGTCTACTTTCGCGAGTTTCCTAGTGGAGATTCCACCAGTGATGAGCAGGACCATTTCCCTCAGGATGGCGAAAGCGATGGGGGTACTGTACGCTTCTCCCCGGGCATGGCCATTATTCATCTAGGTGCTCATCGCCACGGATCTCTCCCAATCTCTGCTTCGGCCAGCAAGAATGGCAGTGGCAAAAGATACAACCTGGTAATTTGGCTGTTTGGGAAAGATGGGGACGTGCGCATTGCTCCTTATGAGAAAGAAGAGCAAATGGATATCATGACGCGCTGGCGTGGTTGCAATGAGCCTCATAGTATGATTTTCAACTAAGAGGAGTTGTTCGCTCTATATGGACAACTACTGAGGGCGTACATGGTTGTATGAAGTAGCTTGGATTGATACAATGATGCCCCAGTCTATCATTCAATCGTCATCCTGGCATTGTGTATTTCCTCTTGGTTGACATAAGGCATCAATCTAATTACTGAAGTGATTGCCTAACCTAACAAAATAGAACTAAAGTTATCACATAATGTGAATAGAAGCACGTGAAAGAACCAGAGCTAGAGTTTTGTTACTGACAGGTCCAGTCCATTGCATAATATGTTGCTTCCTCTACAAACGAATGCACACAGAGACAGCCACCTCGCCCAAGATGAACCCACTCCAAGATACTAAGCTAATCATTGAGCTAACCTAAAAGACTGCATCATCCCCAGCCGCAAATTAGTGAGCAATGGCTGAATGAGCGTTGGAATTTACAATTGCAGCTTCTTCGGCCTGCAACTCATACGCTGAGATTTCTCCAATTGTCTCTCCAGCACATTGACCACGCAAGCTAAAGAAATAACGTGCAAAAAAAAGATGGTCAAACACTACATATTGTAGTTGTAAGCCAAACAGTCACAGCCTGAAATTCTTTCAACTCACCTTGTCACCTCGTCTGTCCAATCATCTGGGTCCCCAACATAACCAAGGTAATCACAAAGAATTTCCTCATTTTTCTTTATATCGCGATTAGTGTAATCTCCCGCTGCGGAAATCTGGCGCAAATGGCGTTCAAATACAGGGCTGTACGCAGTTGCTTTGTTTAGTACTTCCTCTGGTGCATGGTCTAGTTCGACCGTCATTTCTGTGAACCCAACGCCGTCGTCGCCGTAACTGTAAGTACCATTACAGCCGTGATTGCAAAAGGTTGTTATACTGGCATCAATAGTGAAGTGCTTCTTGCCCTGAAATGAAAAGACAGGTCAAGTATTAGAAGAAAGTCTACCCACAAGGGATCAGTCATGCAAAATGCATCAACATAGCTTCCACTCACGAGCAATGTGGCGGCATAACCGTATCCTTGAGTGTAGGTGCATTCAGATAATAAAAGCGATGAGCCATGAGTACGAAGTATTTATCACTTCCAATACAATACTACATGATAGACAATGATTTTTGAACCATACGTACCTTCTGTAAAGGTGACCAAACTGGATAGCTCATTCTCTACAAATAAATTTTCGTCACCCAAATCTTTGGCCCAGCCATGCAAACTCTGTACAATTGACCACGTTGAAGGCATCATACGAAAAGATTTCACAGCTGAATGAATATCAAATGTTGACCCCTTAGGTATGTCCTGAGATGCAAATAGACCACGACCAGCATATTCTCCAACAGTGCTCTTCCGGGCTTCAAGATGGGACATTGGAATGTTCACAATCTCTGGATCAAGTCCAAGGTACTCTTCACAATCAAAAGGACTCCCTCCATTTTCGCAATAAGCAGTTTCAGCTGCTTTTGAGGGAACTTGGTATCTTATCATTGTAGGTGCATCGAAATGTCGAAGAAGAGGCTGCATCCGGGATGTCTTTGTGTGATACATTCGCTTGTGCAGCTCAATATCAATTTCAGCAGAAGATTTATACCACCTTGCTCTTAAATCGTAGTTCTTGAATGAAACGATGTATGTGCGAGAAGAACGAAAGTGGCCGTGGCCATCTTCGTACTCGTTTATGCTTTCAAACCCTGCCTTTTGTAATGACTCAATCTAAGGATGAAGTGGTGCCCAGTTTAATTAAATGTGTGTTATTGCCAGTTAGGAATGACTAGAAAGAAAACAATGAAGCATTGCTCACCATACTTTGCTTGTCCTCAGGTGAGCCCATCTCGCCAAGTTGTACCACCATCTAAGAGCAGGCAAAATAGGGTGAAAGGCTGTTGGTACGAAATACACCAATGCACTGCTGGACGTACTAGAAAACTCACCACACCCTGATCCGCGAGTTTGTCAAACAGTAATTCCCCAACTGATTTACCGTTTTCGTGAAGGCAGCTTGCAATTTCAATGAGCTGGTCTTGGCCCAAGGTATCCACAATAATAACATCGAAATTGGCCTTGTAGTTGTCAAAGCAAGATTCTGCGCCACATGCTTCAATAGCTATCCCTGCATCACTGCCTTCAACCACTGTACAGTTTGGACATTCAGGTAAACACTCATCATTATTTAGCTCAAATGTCACAACGTTTTCAACCGTGTTATGCTTAAGTACCTCACGCAAGCCAATTCCTGCTTCTCCACCAATAATCGCAACTCGCCTCGGGTCCAGATGAGCAAGCATTGATGGGTGAACCAATGCTTCGCTGTTAAGAGCTTTGCTGTCCGAACAAACCTGATCATTGGTGATAAACTGTGAGAGTTGCTGT
>JALLAS010000664.1:0-11917 GCA_036939415.1 Detonula confervacea
ACTTTACCCTTTTACCCCAGCTTTACCCTTTTACCCAAACTTTACCCTTTTACCCCAGCTTTACCCCGAAGTACCTACCCTACTATACTCCATCCCTGGCTTTCCTTCCTCACAATTCTCCGTCCGCGTCCCCCGGCCGCACGCGGGCTGCGCCAACAGCAAGACCGAGCGAGAGCTAGCCATATCGTAGCTATCTAGCTAGCGAGAGCCTGCGAGAGCAAGCCCGTTCGCTCGGTGCAGGCAGCCGGATTTAGATTTCAGATGAACTTCGCTTTTTGTTTCATTATTTTCCGTGAGAGAGAAACTCAACTAACAGCACAACAATGAGCTCCAACGCCTTCAAGAACGACGGCGGCACCGCCCAAACATTCAATTCGCCCCGCGTCGATTGCGGTCCTCTCCTCTCTCCGCCGCCGCTCCTCCACGACACCGGGCTGCGTCTCATTCAGTGGTCTCGTCCCGACGACTGTCGTCGATGCGACCTGCCGCCGTCAATCCTGAGTCTGAGTTCAGCCTCCAAGGATACCGCCCCCGCCGCTTTGGCCGCTGGCAGTGACAATCTTATGGCTATGCAACCCCGATTCTCATCCATCGCTTTCGAATCGGACGTTTGCATGCGCGTAGATATAATTTGCCTTCAAGACGACAACCACAACCCTCAAGAAGACGCGGCAGAGGAGGCCGAGGATCTCGATCCCGACCCAGCCCCATTCATCCCAGCCGCGGCGGCCGAGTTGAGGAATGGACCCTGCTATGACGAAGAGGATGACCTCGAACTTGCCTTCATCAATGCCAGCAGCCTTCGCATTCATGGCATTGGCGACGACGACGACGACGAGCCAAGCAACGGCGATCATCGTGCGCCCTCTGGGACTTATGCCCCTCTCCCAGTCACGCTTTCCTTCCGCCGCTCCGGGCGTTATCACGCGATGTGCTTCTCTCGCCCAAACTTCTATCCATCGCCTCCTCCTCAGATTCCTGATCTCGTGGACTTCTCCGGTGGCAGGTTCGCTCCTATTCCTAGGAGCAGCCCGTACCGTGAAGATGAAGAGTAGGGTATCCATCCAGGGGCGGCGATGTATCTCTGCTATTAGCATTTTACAAGTACTTATCATCACACATCCTTTCACATGGCTGTCCACACTGCTACAAGTGGAAGCTATATTGTCATCCTACCCTATATTCAAGCATTTACCTCACAAGATTTGGAACAACATTTTCAATCTCCTACAAGTCTCTCACTCTTTAGACATCTTTCACAAGATTTTTTTTAGTCTCAACAAAGACATTTACCAACGATACCAAGATTTTTCTTCACAGGACCTTGTCTCACTAGGACATCTTCTACGAACCTCTATTATCTTCTACCCCAAACAAGATGATACACCCTTTCTACTATATAATTCATTTATTTCATACTACATTCAGCTCTCCACTCATTCAATCTCACCTCGTACAGCTCAGATGACATGAGTGGGACATGAATATCTTTGTTTGCATCTTCATCGGTCCCGAAGCCTCAAGACTTTTCTCAACAAGATTTTGCTGAGTGAGAAGTAAGAAACTTCATGTACTATTTCAAGCACTGCGCTAAATTATTGCGGCACACCGCCCAGAAGCAGCCTTTGAAAGGATACATTTGACCAATACACACCTTGATACACTGTCTTGACCAACCTTCAATTTATATACGTCCACAGAAAAAGAATGAGCAGAATGACTAGCACATTCAGTAAATTGTTTATCAGTTTTCCTTTTGAGGAAATAGTTCAACATCTAAACGTTATTTTATGATGAACAATGAGATAGTATTTAGCCCATACAATACATCCAGTCAGATTTAGCATTAGGATATTTGGTTGAATGTACAGCTATGTGCGAGCTCATACAGAAAAATAGGACTTACAATATAACTTCCTTGGATCTCTTACCTTCGTTCCATGCCAAGTTCATGGCCCAGTTCATAATTCTCCAATGCCAATTCCAATGAGGAACCAATGTTATTACGAAACAAGAGCTCGTTTTTTGCTGACATCTGATAAGTAAGTTGTTCGCTTTCATCATTCCTAAAGTTTATTGATTTACGTTTTCATCACACAGTGCTGCATGTACCTGCCTTATTCACCTTCACAGGTTGGTTGTAACCCACAAGTTCCAAAATCTCACGTACCGCCACGCAATACTCTCCATGGCTTCCAACATATCCCGACACATCATAGTTTTCAATACCCGCCACGTTCTTCACAGCGCTAATACCAATAGGAGGACTCATTATTTGTAATATATTCTTCACTCGATACATCAGTGCCAATATCAGGTCATGCCGGCTGAAGCAATTCACAATGCGTCCTCCTGCGATCTTTCGAATGGATAGCCAGGTGGATGCATTGATTGAGGCCGGCGTACCCATGAGTATTACGTCTTCTATGATGCTGGCTGGTTCGCGACTAAATTGGACTTGCTGCGCCTCCTTTTGCGTGTTTGACATTGTCATACCGCTTATGCTCTTTCTCACAGAGGAAGCAACACTTGGCTGATCACTGCTGATACATTCCTCTTTATCCTCTCTAGCATGTTCTTGCTGAAGTTCCCATATTGCTTGGCAACGCGCCAGCTCTTTCAGGCAGGAGACAATAATCCTAGCCCCAAACGAAAACCCAACGAGACCTACATGATGGTACATGAAATATGATTGTATGACATAAAATATTAGATGCATGCATAAATTGGCGATGTGAGAGAAGGCGTGTTCACATTACTTACTAACAGGTCTGTTGCCCGCATTGCTATCTAGCAGAGATTGAGCCAATAATATGCCTGCCTCGTCCAATCTTTCAGCCACGAGTGTCCATTTCTCATCAATCTTGGAGAGCAGGTTAAGAATTGTCAGAAAAATAGCAGCAAAATGTGAATGAATCAACTAGAGCTACCTGAATACTCACCATGTCTGATAGGTTCGCCATTCTTTTGAGCAGGTGATTTGATGGCAATCTTTTCTTTCTTTGGAAATGGCAGTCCCATTTCACGTATCAACTCATCAACGGCTTCATTTTCCTTCTCGTCCAGGAGAGCATCATATCTTGGCCCTTTGTCAAAAGGTAGCAGTGAACTGGGATCCTTCCCATACGATTCTTTGCACATAGCCCATAGTTCATCCTGCTTTCCTTTCCACTGATCGAGGATCGCTCGGCTGTATGCCAAAGGGTCGTTCAAAGTTGTTATCATCACGCACCCAGCCGCTAATGCATATAGCCCTCGTAAGCTCCAGATCATCGTCCTCATCAGAATCAGGGTGCTTATGCCCGGGTATCTTCTCGAAGGAAAAATCAGTCAATCCAGCAGTAAGTTTGCTCATTTTACTAGCCACAAGGCTTCCACCGCCCACTCCAAATATGGTTGTTGCCGCTGGTATAAGCAACACCGTTGCAATAACGGTCACAACAGAGGATGCCCCGGTCAAGGCTGCAATCCCACCAACAATAGCCGGTGCAGCTAGACCACCAGTGATAGCAAACACCGTCCCAGCCGCCACACCCGCCGCACCAATCTTCAGCCCTCGAATGGCATTCTTTGCAAAGTTACTTTGATCCTTCTGTCCGCTCAACTTGTGCTTGCCCTTCTTTCCAGCTTGCATAATCTGCGTCAGCACTGATAAACGCAATGCAATTCCGTCCTCGAGAGCTTCGAATTTACGCGTCGCATGAGATGACGCTGCTTCAGTCGTCATAAATTGGGAATGTTCCTTCAAATCCCAATGGGATAATATTGCCACTGCTAGGTATTTGAATGCGTATCGAACTCGTGCATCGTATCCCACAATGGTCATTTTTTCAAACGCTAATGCTGAATAAGTACTAGCAGATTGGTCGTCTGATTGTTGTTTCTTCTCAAGCTCCTTCGATGACTTCTCCTCCCCGCTTGCCAACAAAAACCGAAACATCAAAAGAGAAATACACCGAAAGCTCTCCTCGGCACTACTCAAAGACTGTAGAAATGGATTGAGCAATAATTCCTTCTCTTCGCCTGCATCACCGGTGCATTTAATGTCGAGGTTGGGAAGGAACACCGCCGCGTGTTCTGGCGATAGGAATAGCAGATAGGAGGATAGGTTGAGTAGTTCTCGTTGGAATGCTTTGGTGCGCCGTATCATTTCTTGTTGTTGCAGCTGCTGCTGTGCTTTGGTTGACATAAACATGCTGCTGGATACAGATGGATTTGGTTCGTCTTCGCTGTTCTCAACTTCATCTGGAATCGAAAATTTTGTGGTGTCAGCAGCAGCAGCAGCATCAGTACCAGCATCATCATCCACAAAGCTCTCCTTTGCCTGCTCAATACTCTCCATCTTCGATAACGATGAATTGCTAGAATTAGCAACGACAGTAGTGGCAACAGGAGCAGCCGCAACAACAACATTGTCATCTACTCGCTGCCGAGCGGCGAACGTAATATTCAAAACTGCCGCGAGGCAGCCCATGATCGCCTTGCGATCTTGTTCCGACGGCAGGCTCTCGGACAGCATTGCGGGTGTCTCCTGTCGTTGCCCCCGTCCCCGCCACCGCTGCCGATCATCGCTGCCGCTACCGCTGGATTTCTTCATCCTCTTATCGTATCGTAGGTACTATTGAAGAAGAGGGCCGTCGGATTTCGGATTATGATAAATTATGATTATGCATGGGATTTTAAAAGTTTCTGCAGTTCTATCTCCCACTCCTCATTCGTCATTCCTCATCCTGCCTCATGCATGACCTGCATGACCTTGTGATTACTACTATGGGTTCGCCTATGGAACTGATTACAACCCCCCGCCAAGGACTCAGATAGAAGGTCAACAAAGGTCAACAACCTCGCGAGCAAGTACCCATGATATCGTAGCATGCAATTGACCGCCCGTGACATATTATCATGGCCCCCATAGTTCTACCCTATCAACAAACCCCTACATGTGATGGATCCGGATATAGGGTATCTTGCCGGGAATAAGATGGTAGGAGTATGTGT
Source organism: Detonula confervacea (assembly GCA_036939415.1). NCBI lineage: Eukaryota > Bacillariophyta > Thalassiosirophyceae > Thalassiosirales > Thalassiosiraceae > Detonula > Detonula confervacea. Next base: position 4,999 of record JALLAS010000664.1, read on the forward strand.
ACGTATGTAGTAATACTCCTAAGGTAGCTTGTACTCTCATGTAGGAACAGGTAGGAATGGGAAAGTTTGTGTATCGAAAATTGGCATGGGACACTTTCGGAACAACTCTAATATAATTGGCGCGCACTATTCTCGCACTATTGATACGATATCCATTATTCTATCCGCGCGCAGGGCGGATATTTTTTCCAAAAGTACGAATCACGCGATCGACAGGCGACAGCAGACAGCATCCTCACCAAAAAGAAGAACAAGAAAGAACAAAAGCGCGCGCAGGCCCGCACGCAAACGCTTCATACATCGCGCGCATCATCCAGCCTCCAATCTCCGCCAATCTCCAATCCAGGCAGCCGCCAAGCGGCCGCTGACGTTGCTTGCTTGGCGTGGTTATTTGTGGTTTGTGGTTGTCCGGGATGGAGGCCAACAAGAAGAAGGCGGATCACAGTTAGTTGGATCAACGAAGTTAAACGAATTGGATCGAAGCAGGGTCGTGCACGAGTCCACTCTACCCCATTCTCCCTTTGTCGTTGAAATTGTGTAGTAGGTTGATCCACCACACGACACCATCGAATGCAATTGAAAAAGATTCTCAGCACAAAATTAATTGCGAGCAGTATGTCCCCGTTCTCCATCTTCTCCTCCGTCTCCGTATCGGATCGAGTCGCATCCTTCCGCGAGGCGGAAACTCACCTCTTCGAATTCGCCAAAACCCGTTTCGCTCATCATGCTGGGCAGGATGAGGAGAATCATCATTTCGAATTGTTCGACACTCCCATCAAGGTGCCGTCGGTGATTAAGGATGCGACATGCCAGGTGCATGAGGATAGTGCAAGTGATAGCGAGGGACATTCGCTGCATGGTGTTAAGGTGGTGAATAAGCGACTGAGCTCCGGCGATGGCAATGGTTCCGATCCAACTTCCCCACCTACGAAGCAAGCTGCCCCACTCGTTCTTCTACACGGCTATGCTAATGGCTCGCTTTATTTCTACCGCAATCTAATGGGATTGAGTCATCATTTTGAAAGCATCTACGCGCTGGATATGCTTGGATGGGGGATGAGCTCTCGGCCCAAATTTGATTTGCTGACGGATAACAACACTGATAGCAATGATAGCATCGGTGCAAACAATAGCATTGGCACAGAAAATGGCAATGAAGTATCATTAGACACGCAACGTCAGGTATCATCGGCAGAGAGCTTCTTTGTGGAATCTCTCGAAAGCTGGCGGCAACAACATGACTTGCCCAAGCTTACCTTGGCAGGACACTCCATGGGCGGATACCTCTCTGTAGCATACGCGGAACGATATCCCCAACATGTAGAGAGGTTGATACTGCTCTCTCCCGTGGGAGTCCCGGAGAAACGACCGGAAGATGAGAATAGGATCAGCTCCATGCCTTTTTATGTACGGGCCATGGTGAAAACGTCGAGATATTTGTTCAATAAAGGCATTACACCGGGTGCATTTTTGAGATCGCTTCCCTCTTCGAGGAGCAAGGCCATGGTGGACGGGTATATCCTCAATCGACTTCCTGCCATTCAATGCGAGGAGGAACGCAAGCATCTTGGCGAATACTTGTATCAGAATAGCATGCTGCCCGGCAGTGGCGAATGCTGTTTAAGCGAAATTTTGACTGCGGGAGCATTTGCCAAGATCCCATTGGTGCATCGCGTTGCCAGCCTCCAAAGCGACACAGAGGAGGGAATGGAGGTGCATTTCGTATATGGTCAAAATGATTGGATGGACTATCGCGGAGGCCTTGATGTGCAAAGATTATGTCACAAGAGAATGTTAGAGAGGGAAGAAAGTTTGAAGGAGGGAAAGAAGCAACCAGCAATGCCGCCCAAAGTGTCAGTTCACGGTGTCAGCCAAGCCAGTCATTTGCTCATGCTTGACAATTACGAAGAGTTCAATGCCGCTTTGATCATTGCCGCGGGAGGGGAGAAAAGTTTATCACCCAGTGCTCCGCGTCCTGCGGAGTTTGTTTGTGACGAAGCTGCCCGGAGTAGTCTTCATAAATCGAGGACCATCGTTGCAGATGAGGCGGGAGCACTTGAGTTTTTCCGTGGTCCGTTGTGGAATAGACGGTTTGGGAAGAAGGCAGAGGATGATGAGGCGGAAGAGGGTGAAGATGTTGGTGTTGAAGAGAAGAAATTGGAGGAGCAGCTGGCCAGATAGATCGAACTCATTTCTTCATGACATATTTTATGACATTCTGTTCTGTACAGTTTTGAATGTATCCTTGCCCAGTTTTATGGTAGAAATCTTGTAAATATGGAAATTTAACCCAAATATGACTACATGTACTAACATATACACTGCCCCTGGATTTTGTTGATAAGTTCATCTTAAGCATCAAATAGCCATGGGTCATGAAATTTCTTCAGAAAAACTTCTACTACTGAATTGGCAGCTCGTAAAAGAAGACTGATAAAAGTAATAGAACGAATTACTTAGTAGATCGGACGCCATTACTATCTGATGTCCACAGTTGCATGTGATGTGAAGATTTCTACTCTGTCAACAGATACAATGTATAAAAAGTTGCAACGAAATAATTCTAAAAATATTAATGTTTTGGCATTCTCTACAAACCCATTGTGGCACACCCAATATCATTCCCAAACTACATTGAAGAAACGGTCCAAAATATCCCGGCCATAGTTGGTACAAGCCAGAGATATTATTCCATGCGCTTCCTTTCCTACCTCTATCAGGTCTGATCCGAAATATGTAAACCCTAATCGTGATGCCTCTTTCTTGGCAGCAAATAAAAACTCTGCCTTTGTTGACTTTATGCCTGTCCTTGCAGGACCACTATAATCACTCTTGAGTATGGGCCTTCCGGTTTTCATTTCCAACGGAGCTGTATTAGCAGATGCTGTAGCATCAGACTTCCACTTGCAAGCGAACCGGAAGAAGCTCTGAACACGGTTATCTAGCAGCTTCAAGACTGGGTCCCCCCCATGCAATACAGCAAGTGTGTGATTTTGGAGTGCTTTGAGTTCTTCGCCACTGAGATCCCTCTCAGCCCAAGCTGTGTGTTGAAGAAAGCGATAGTGCAAATGTTTTATGACATATTAGAAAAAACTAGACATGAAAAAGAAAGTCTACCAAGACCTTACCTTTTGTCAGGGCACCCACAGCCTCAATGATGTTGGATTCCAATTCAGTCTGTGTAAAATGCTTCTTTCTCAATACAGAGGACACCATTTGCCTCGCGTCGTTTACCTCATTAGACATGGCACTCGAGCTCAGTACTGACGTTCCAACCTTCGAAATGTTACATGCATGAAGAGCAAGCGCCGATGCAATAACGCAGCAACGCGATTCGCTCCGGATATGATTGATACCCTCAACATCCAGCGAGAAGAATTCAGGCAACACTAACTGGCTCCTTGTGAATAAGATTCCATCCACGAAACCTTTACCTTTCACCAAATCCATTCTTTGCTCAAAATTGGATTGCGGTGTCAAATTTTCGCTATCCGCTTGTCTCTGCATTTTCCTCACCCAATTCCAAGTGGAAGAAAGCATTTGCTGCAGTTCCTCGATAGAAGATGAACCATATTCACCGAAAGTCTGCTGGAAGTGTTTGCGCTCATATTCATGCCCCACGTGATGTAAGAGCGGAGCTGCCTGAGAAAGCTTGTAGTTAGAAACATCCATTTGGCATAGCTCTGCCTTATGGAGGATGTAGGCAATCGATGCGACCGCAAACATGCCTTCTGACTCTATTTGATATGGAATCACTCTACTGCCTCCATCATTACGATCAGCGTTTAGTGTTTCTAGGCAATTAATGAGTTCACGTGTAGTCGGAGCACGAGCAGCCGACTCCAAGTAGTTTGCCAGCAAGTATCCAGAGCGAATCAATATCCCAAGTATGTCACTCATCGACGAACACGAGGAGATTTGCTCATCGTTGAGATGGGAGTACAAATCCTTACGAGATGGCAACAGTGCTCGCATCTTTTTATGGAGCTCGTTGAGTAGTTCACGAACAGACGCATAGTTTCCCTGTTCCATATCTTGAACAATTTGCTGGAAGAAAGCAAACCTCATAGACTGGGCCATGCGCACTGACATACCCTCCATTGACCTGGGAGTGTGGTCATTTTGCTCATTGGATACTGGCTGCGGTAGAAAGGAGTTCATGAATTCACCAGGAGCATCGTTTGATGATTGGGCATTTTTGCCATCCCAAGAGAGTTTGCCAAAGTCAATTGGATCCGTGAGTAGAATTGTGTGCACGAGCTTCTTGTTGCACACGATTTCATCAGGTAGATCCATAGACATTGCAGATGCCTCATTCTGACCTGTACCCTTATCGTCTGCTTTGGTTTCACTGGCATTAGCTTCTGAGGCTTTTCCTATCAACAGAACGGGTTGTTTCACGATGGCGCCGAATCCACCGAAGATTTCATCAATTTCTTCCTTGAGATTCTTTATGGTAGCATTCTCGTCAATTTCCTTCAAAGCAACCATCTTCGTATTCTTGACGACTTCTTTGCCTTCATCGGCTCCAACAAGTTTGTTCAAAGAGAGTCTGATGCGTTTGATATGAGAACGGCTCCCAGAACGACCTGCCTCGTGGCGAAGCCGAAGTGACATTAAGGGATCATCGCGTTTGTTTGTGGTGGTGCCGACGCCTGCAACCTCGGTAAGATACTTCAGCGTTTCGGAAGAGGTCAAGTAGACCACCCAGCTTTGCTCCAACTGTTTCGATAGGCCTTCCAAGAGTTGTTCCATGTCCATATTCTTCCACCACTGGAAAAGGGTGAGCGCCTGTAGACACAGTGATGAGACTCTATCAAGTACCTCTGGTTCATTGAGGACTTTTCCGGTACTGATCGAGGCTTGAAGTTCGTTCAAGGATTGGAGAAGAGCTCGACTCTTGGAGGCCAACAAGTGGGTGCCCCTAGTAGACCTATCACCATTGGTCTCTTCACTGCTGGTGGCTTTCACAAAGTCCTCACCTAACACTTCACATGGATGCACAGCAATTAATGATAAAGATAAGAGAGTTCTGCCGTCAATTTTAGGGCTGGCCTTGGAAGATGGATGTCTTGGCGAAGCATTGCCTCCTGAAGAACCAAAAGAGACTTCAACGATCGGTCGCAAGCTATCCGCAACCAGCATTGCCATCTTCAGCGTTTCTGGCTGCATCATCTTCTGACTCAGTCCTTCAAACGGTGGCGGAGTCAATGAACCCCTGCGAGTCTGATTTGCTTCAGGTGCAAGAGCAAATAGTTCCAATAGCTGTTCCAAAGCCTTGATTGCTTCAGGCATAGCATTTTCGCCATCCGCATCAGCTTCTTCCGTTGCAAACAGTCTGCTCTTGCAAACATGCGCTCTCCATTGAAACCAATGTTGCAACCTTTCTGCAGCAGCATGCTGACTCAAATCAAGGTTACCACAGTCTGGACCTTCGATCCCATATCTTTTACGTATTGCCCTTTGAATCACACGTGCGGCCTTGACTTTCCTTGCCACTTGCTTGGCTTTTGAAATATCCTCCCCTGCTTTGATCACCTTTTCCTCGTTTATTTGTTGAGTCTTCAAAGCTGCCCTTTCCAATCTCGCATCCAGAGCAGCTAACAACTTTGCTCGTTTTTCGTAAGATATGAGCTTTCTCCTTCTTTCGGCTCGTTCCTTTCTTTCTTTGCAGCAAGCACGTTGTTGTTTGTCGAACAAGTGTGCTTCTAATCTACTTTGAGCTTGAGCATTCTTGGATTCGAGGGTTGCTTCCAAGCTTTCAACTCTCAAAGCCAATTGCTGGTCACGCCTCTCTTTTACAATGGGAGATTTGGCAAGTTCACTCCTGGCCTTTTCAATTATTTCCAAGGTAGCATCCTCCTTGCGCTTGAGAGCCTCTTTTTCCTTGAGCTTGGATTTCACGTCTATTTGCTGCACCCGTTCGTCCAGTATTTGTTGTCGTTTCGATTTGGCCTGATTGATGGATTCTTCAGTACGTGCCTTTTCGATCTTGGTCAGCGTTGATTCCTCCTTGCGCTTTATGGCCTGGAGCTCTTTTTCTTTCGACTTATGATCGATATTCTGTACGCGTTCTTCCAGTATTTGTTGACGTTTGGTTTTGGCACGATCGAGACGTTGTTGGATTGGCGAAAGGGAGAGGAGATCGCTCTTGCGAGGAGAGTTGTTGGGAGTTACGTTTGGAGAGGAAGGATAACTTCCGTTGGAATCGTCCCAGCCTTCATCTTCTCCTTCGTCTTCTTTCCCTCTTGCGCTCGAGAAGGAAATGTCTGTGATGCGATGGTGAAGTGGAGGATTTTCGCTGGGCTCCGAGAGCAGATCGCCACCCCCACCACCCCCGGACGAGGAACGTGGCGTCAAGTTTGGGGACATGGCAAGCTTGAATCGCCTCATCCGAATTCGATCATCGATGTGGCTAGTGGAACGAGGAGGAGTTCGCGGCGGAGTCGATAAGAGAGAACGGGGAGTGCTCATGGGAGTTTCGAAGCCATCATCGTCGTCGCCATCGCCATTATCGTCCTGCCTGGGAAGTGGCTCGGCAGAATCGGCATCGCCGTCCTCGTCTTCTCCCGGACGACCAGAGTTCTTCTCTTGCTGTGAGAGTAAAGCGAAGATATCCATGGTTGAATCAAATAATGGAATTGTGCTCAACCGAGGACAATCGCAATGGCAGAAGAATTATTAATCCGAGAACCTCCGACCACTCCAACCGTGCCCCCCAGAACGCGAATCAGACGCAGCAAAGAGTAACAAAAGAGGCACAAAACAGGAGAAGAGAAGAGCGAGGAGGAGAGAACGAAGTCTAAAGTTGCGGATACGATATTGTAGAAGATTGTAGAGAGATGTCAAGACGAAGATTTCCGGCGGGACGTTCTTCTTCTCCAGCGAGAGGAGAGGACAAATCAAATCTAAATAATTC
>JALLAS010000665.1:0-11920 GCA_036939415.1 Detonula confervacea
CATGCAAAGTGTAGTGTTCGTCATATAAGAGCAAAAGAGAGCAAATATGGTATGCATCTGCCATTTCTGCGACATTGTAAATTTGTATTGTATATGATGCCGCATTGTATATTTTAGTACAGTCGTAAACATATACGCTTTTCTGAGGGTTGCATTTCTACCATTTTGTTGTTGTGATTATGTACGGATATATTTACATTCCAGCCTCATCCCTACTTGCTCGGCTTGAACCAGTTCTTCTTCTCTTTCTCCTTGTTCTTCTTCTCTTTCTCCTTATTTGGAAGTGGAGATTGTTCCTGTACCTCAGCTTCTTGTTCCTGTTGCATATTCCGCAATCTGTTATAAACATGTTCAACCGCATACTCCTTCCCCATCTTGCTTTTCATCATACCCTTTCCATGCTTTGCATCATCCTTCCATTTTCCATCGTATACATTTCCATTGTATTTGATCGTGCCTCTTCCGTGTCGTTTATCATTCTTCCATTGTCCCTCGTACGAATCTCCGTTGGCATATTTCATGGTACCGATTCCATTCCGTTTGCCATTGTAAAAGTATCCCTTGTATATATCTCCATTGGCAAATATCTCCATTCCCTCGCCGTGAGCCTTGTTGTCCTTGAATATTCCTTCGAAAACGTCGCCGTTGGCATACTTCATCTTGCCTGTTCCGTGCCGTTTATCCTCGCTCCATTCTCCTTCGTAGACGCTTCCGTTGGCAGATGCCATGGTACCACTACCGTGAATCTTGCCATGTGCAAACTTTCCTTCGTACAAATCTCCATTGACAAACTTCAAGGTACCATTGCCGTGCTCCTTGCCTATCTGAAAATCTCCTTCGTATACTGATCCGCTCTTGTACGTCATCGTTCCATTGATATCGGGTGTCTCGCCAAGCCATTTTCCTTCGTACACATTTCCATTATTGTATGTGTACTTGGCCCATCCCTTCGCTTTGCCATCCTCGAACTCCCCTTCGTATATCTCTCCGTTGTCATACTTGATGGTGCCTGTTCCCTTCTTGTGTTCCATTATGTACCGTATGCGCGGCGACGGTCGGGACCAGAGAGATCGGGACTATGATCTCTTGCCTCTTCATGTTCCAAATAATAATCTGTTCGTTCAGCTGGTTGCTTGCCCGAGGGTATGTGCGATCTGGTTGGTTTTAGTTCTACAGATAGAGTACCTACCTACATCTAGTCAGTAAAGGTGTCAGTACTAGTCAGTAACTTGCATTCGATTAATATCCCCGCCAATTTGAAGACCATGACCTCTATTATCCATACCAATCACGTACTCCCAGGAGTAATTTCATACATCTCGATAAAACAGGAGGGATATTGAGTCGTAAGTAGGAGGAGTAGTTAGGTACACGGAAACGGTAGGCCAGATTGGTGCAGATTGGTGCGTGCCAGCAATGCCAGATCTTGTTGCTTGATGGCTCGGTGTCAAAGATATTGTCTCACTTAAAAAACATACTTTTGTGACATATTTTACCTTGAGCCTAATATTGTCTATGAGTTCCTTCTTTCGATGTGCATCGATACAAGAAGAGTACATCTGCATATTGGCAATACTTTTTAACGCTTCAGGAGGCTTCAGGCTTCAGGCTGCGGCTTCAGGCTTCAGCGTCAATTCAAGCTGCGCGCGCACGCCGCCAACCTCCGCCAACTGCCGCCAACACGAACACAAAATAATAGAGACCGCGACGACATTTTCTTCTTTGGTTGCACTCTATCTACTCCGACTGATCCGCATTGCTCGAGAGAAGAGATCTATTCCACCTCCACCGTTTCGTTCGGTGTGCTTCTATTTTAATAGAATCTGTGATCTCGTCGTTCTCAACAAGTCCAACAGTCAACAGTCAATAACTCCAGAGATCCAATACTTATTATCATGAAATCATTACCAATTCTCCTCCTCCTCCTCTTCCTCCAAGCGGCACACACGCTCGCCTCCTCCGGCTGCGAACTATGCGCCACCACCGGCCAATGCAACGCCGCCTTCCGCAACGCCCCCGGCAAATACTGCGGAGCATTCTACGACATTTCCGTTTCGAACAATAAACCGTGCTGCTGCCCGAATCAGGCGGAGTGCAAGGTGGCTCCGACTCAGTGCATGTGCCACGTGCCGGATAATCATTCGCGGCCTACTTCGTCTTATTCTACGAATCAGTATCAGCAACCGACGAAGCACACGACAAAGCACAAACACAATGATGACGATGATGATTATTATTTTGCCACGCATCATAAACGATCCGAATCTTCCTTTGGTCAAGTTGTACCATTAATTTTCATCCTAATTTTCATCTTGTGCTGCATTAAAAGCTGCCAAGCAGATGGAGGAGGACGTCGTCATCACATTATTTCATCATCCTCCTCATCTATACCAGTTGCCACTGCAGTTTCTGCATCGTGTCCTGCCGAAAATCCCACGTATCATTCCTATGGAAGTACCAAACACCACGATGATGGTGGTGGGGGGGGCGGAGCAGGCACCGCCGTTGCCTCGGGTCTGGGCGGATTTGCAGCAGGTACATTGCTTGGTAATATGATGGGTAGAATTAACACTGGCGGCGGTAGAGGGCATAATTTTGAAGGTGATAGCGGAGGAGGATTTGGTGGAATTGGAAGTGGGTTTGGTGGTGGTGGAGGTGGTGGTGGTGGTGGCGGGTATAATGTTGTTGGTGATAGTGGAGGTGGTGGCGGATGGTTTGGGGGTGACAGTGGTGGTGATAGTGGTGGAGGCGGTGGTGGTGGATATGACATTGCGGGTGATAGTGGCGGTGGGGACTTCGGTGGTGATTCCGGTGGGGACTTTGCTGGCGATTCTTAGAAGAAGAAGGGTGTGTCGGAATCAGAATATGTAAGAACATGGAAAATGATTGATGTATTGTTATATGTGGTTGTATAGATTAGGTTGAAAGTGCTAGACCTGTAAAAGCATTTTGTAAGCAAAGGTATTTGGTTTGTGCCTGCATCATTTTTTGCCAAAGATATGAACTTATCTGTGCATCTTAGGTTTGTGCCTGCATTATTTTTTGCCAAAGATATGAACTTATCTGTGCATCTTAGTTTATCTCAGAGAGATAGTTGCGCAAATTTGGACGGCTATCTCTACACAGAAGGTGACGAGGTAACTGGTAATCTGCCAGTTTGAGGGCCGGACTTCGCAGAGGGTCCTCTGGGGCTTTGAGTATGGGCAGAGTATGGGGCATTCACTTACCAGTACACTTATTTTTGCCAAATTTTCGTTTTTAATTCTACAGAAGCCGGGACATGAGATGAGGCAAGAGATGAGGCTTGCCGAGAGCCCAGAATTAGATTCAATTGAAACAACTTGAAAGCGCTATCACTTTCAATCGCAGGAGTCCTGATTTTATGGTCCTGATCAGCCATGGATTTCACATTGATTGAATAGGCTTCGTTTTTGCATTCTTTCTTTGGGGTCAAAGCTTTGTTTCGACGGAACTCTGGTTTTTAAAGCAGCCGCATTTTAGCTGAAGAGAAAGCGTTCAAACCGAACGAATTTGATTCTTCCAGGATTCGTCGAAACTTCCTCTGCCATCTACATTATTCTTAGTTCTACCAAACAAACACAAAGTAAGGATGTCGAAAGTGAACCCCCACAGCGATGAATCTAACACCAAGTATGAGCCATTGCTCAATCCAGAATCAAGTGTGATGGTCTTTTTGAGCGAGCCAGCGATCTCCACCATCACTTTCTTCAAAGGCGATATTGATCTAGAGCAATCTAAAAAGTGGCTGAAGGAAAGACTAACCTTGATTTGCAATGCCAATCCTTGGCTGGCTGGACGGCTATTGAAGAAAAAGGACATTCATAAGAATCTCTTGCTGGCAATTCCACAGCCTATGACCGAGGAGGACATTGATGCACTCATCCTTGATGATGTTAATGGTGTACTGTCTTCAGTGAGCACCGAAACGAAGTATGGAGATATTTGCGAGAAGATGCTAAAATCAAAGGATGTGGTGGTTGGACCTGGATACAAACTCGTTGGAAAGGACTTACGGTGCTCCAAATTCACGTTGGCAAAGGGCACTGATGGACAGGTATGTCTGTTAGTTTCAATGACTCACGCGGTTGCCGATGGCGAGATGACTGGATAGTCCTGCACCTACCTATTTATCTTGCTTGGGTTGACCATACTAACCCCTCCACAACTGTGGTAGGCTATACGTACTATAAAATCATGAGCATGCTTAGCGGAGAGGTCTAAGTGTTATCATCTATGAAAGCATGACTACAATATGTACCAAAAAGTAAATAAGCCATTGGAACCAAGGAAAGCAGTTACTTGTCCTCTGGTGCGTTCACTATGTGTTGTATCAAAAGCATGATGTGCGGGTCAAAAGCGCAGCTTGATGCCAGCTATCAACAAAGGCAAATATATTACTATAAATGACATCATCACGTCAAATCATTCCTCATGATGTTTTCTTCTTCTCTCTCCATTCACACTGCTTCATCACTTCATCACAGAGCCACCTTGAAGGAAGGTCCGCCGTTCATTCGCAAAGGAGGCAAACCGCTACCTGGATTCTTCAACACAATAAACTCAAATGTTTCCATGATCACTAATTGGGCCTTGCCAGACTTCAAGGCTGATGATATGAAACTCTGCAGTGCTAATGGTAACAATGACATCCCTCTAGAGCTGCATCTTCCGATACCATATCACCCGAAAGAAATTGCATTTCCAATCGCTGTGATTTTCAAACCCTGTTATGGAAAGCTTGGTGTCTTATATGGTGGCAGTCCAAAAACTATATCAAGTGATGCTCTCATTGAAGTTGGGGCTCCTATCGGAGAACCAATTTCCAAAGCAATGTTTCCAATTGATTGATGTGTGTTAATACAATAAAGAAGAAGTGCCATAAATGCAAAAAGGTCCTATGAAAGGGGAAGATTAGTTGCTACGACAATTCACGATCCTTTATCCTTCTTTCATCTAATTGTTTCATTTAACCCCATCAATTTGATTCAGTATCACTTCAGCCCCATCTGTCTGGCATTCCATTAATCTAGTGCATTGTCCCTTTCCTTCACTTACACAGCTGCATCCAGACAATTTTTCCACACTAATGCCATGATGTAATTGTTGACACATCACTATCCATTCCCGTATGTATTTAATCACACTTAACCCGTGAATAAATGTGCTTCACAAAGACAAGACTGAAGTGGAATCCTGCACTTCCCAACATCAAGAAGAAAGCGAACGATACGATCGACATGTACCCAAAGTAGAAAGACGACTGAAGCATTCCACTCATGCCACTTCGGTGGAAGTAGTAGAAGAAAGAATATCCATAGATGAACAATCCAGTCATTCCAGCATTAATGAAGGTACTCCACCACCATCTATGATCTTCCCTCGCCAACTGGAAGTAAAGCAACGCCACGCTAATGAAGGATGTCACAATAATGAGGAGGATGAATGCAAATAGAAGGATGCCAAAGAGGGTGTAAATCTGATGTCCCCACATGGAAGCAAAGATGTAGTGAAGCTCAATGTAGATAGCCGAGAAGGGCAAGAATCCAGAAATAATCATCTGGAAGAAACGGCTGCGGTACCAAGGCACCTCTGTAGGGATCTCACGCGCCACCTTCGTTGTTCGGGTGGGAGCATTAAAGTCATGGCTCGAGTAATTTTTGGCAGCAATGCCTCCCAATACACTGAGAGGGAAGGCTATCAAAGAGAACAAAGCCGCAATGGTGAAGATGGTAGAGAAGGGCAAGGCACTCGTCGAACCATGTGCCAATGCAATGGTATTGACCCACATGAACACAATTGCCGTGGGTACGGGGAAGAGGCCAGTGGTGAAGAGCACACAACGCACCCATGCCTTGCCGTTCATTTGGAAGTAAAGACGTGTAGAAATGAAGCTTCCAACGGTACACGTGAGGCAGTAGAGCACAACCATACCAGCCAAAATGGATCCACGTCGGGTGGTGGAGATCACGTGGGTGAGGGCAAGGCCCAAGAGTATGAAGGTGGCTAGGATCAGCTGAACTCCAGTACCAACAGATGCACAGAAGAGGACAGGAAATTCTGGGAAACGGAAGACATCGCCGTGAATGAGCTTCCAGCCAGACTGGGATAAGGGAATAATGATAGGAGGGGAAACACATGAGAAAATGTTTCAAAACAGGAGAGAACCATTATTGAACGTATGATGTACAGCAAAACTACAACAAAGAACTCTGCTCACCTCCTCTTCCTCCAAAGACTCATCATCAAGCTCCATGTACCTCGAGAAGTCGTTCTTCAACACCCTCATCAAAATAATTGTCAAGAATGCAGTCAACAAAAGCACCAGCACGAAGGAGTTGATAATGCTCAACCAGTGAATCTCGAAGGTGCCCGGCAAGAACCTCGAATCGGCATATCGCGTCATGCGATGCTTCCAAGTCAAACCCTCATCCTCAAACCACTCAACAGAATAACTGAACTGAACAGTCGTAGGCTTCTCAACGTTGGTAATATCCACACGCCTATCCCTCTCCGTGGTAACAGTCACGCTCACAATCTGAGCATTGTTCGATCCAATCTTAAAATGCAAATGAGGAAAGAGGTAGGTATGACTCCCCTCCATCTCCCCCAAAATGGCATCCTCATCCTCAAAGTCGCCAACGTACCCCCACATGGGCAAGTCCTCCACGAACATTTCGAAAAAGTAATTATTGTGAATGGCATCCTTCAATTTCGACAACTCCTTGGTCCCCAAAGTGGTTTTGCACAGGAGACGCCACTCGACATCGTCCTGAAACGACAGTTCGTAGGGGGAGGTTTCGCGACGATCCCCGGCGATGGATTCGCCGAGGCGTTGTTTGTGGCGTTCGGCGCCGACGCGGTCGGCCTTGATTCTGCGGGCGGTGGCGGAGGCCAGTTCGCCGAGTCCGTCGTCGGTGCCGTCGAGGGGGGGCAATTCCTCTTCGGCGGCGGCGGCCTTGTGCTCATCTTCGCCGGCGTGTTGGTGGCAGAAGGGGAGGGAGTAGTAACGGTAGGTTTCGGTGGGGTTGTTAAAGGGGCTAATACGAATTTGAATTCATAAATATTTTTCATTGAGCACAAGATTTGTTGGTATTTTATCAATGAAATATTGCGATATTATGCCAGGGGGGGTAAAGGATGCAAAATATGAGATTATGTTGATTCATATGAATAATAGCATTGTATCAATAATAAACACTAAACCAGAAGATCAAACAAAATCCTTCACAATGAAGGGAGATCCAACAATACCGATCCTCCCCTTGACAACCACTTGCAAATAAGGTTCTCTACCCCCCCCCCCCCCACCATTTAAGGGATGCACTGATGAAGATGCCATTTCCAGAGATTTCCTTCCTAATTTGAGGTCCAATCATGACAATTTTCATTTTGGGGGGAGGGGGGAATAATTCCCATGGGAAAGCTGGAGACGTCCTTTACACAAAGAGCAGTGTTCCGATTTCACACGTGCCCAAGACAAAGATCTAAAGCACTTCCAGCAAAAGTTCACATCATACATACTATACGTGTACGAACAAGAAACACTGAAGCTGTAAATGATCCCCCCCCTCCCACTTTGGGCCACATGTGGTAAGACCAGTATTCAATGGCGCAACGTACGTCTTATTCAGCCAATATTATGCTCTCTTATCTCTCCACTGATTTCCAAGCTGGCCATGGCATGCAGTATTTATTCTTTCCGCGTAGATCAGCCCCAATTTCAGCAAAAAAAATCATCCCCGGCCATGGCAAATAATTAATCCAAAAACACTAAGTTTTGAAAAACACACGAAAGGATTTTGCTACCGCCGCATTGCATTGCATCTACTCACCCGACCTTATTCACCACGACGTGCACCGCATCATGATCGCGATACTTCGTTCCCGCCTTTTGACGACGGTGCTTCTTCTTGAAGAATCCTCCCTCAATTGCCGTGGGGAGAGCGGTTAGGAGGAGGAGGGCGGATAGGAACCGTGTCGGCGCCATGATTATTTTTTGGTTATGATCTCTTGTGGTTTCAGATCCGAAGGGGGGGCGGGGATGCTTGGTGGAGGCAATGCCAGTATTTGGTGTTTATCGTGGGGGGGCGTGCCGGTTCGTTTGTTGACTTGTTTGGACAGCTTTGGACTCTTGCTTTGGGGTGGATCTTTTCTTCGCAACTTGCGGCTTGGCAATGACTAACAAAATGGTAGGCTATTATTTGGAGGGCACCTCGGACGGCGGCGGCCTACGTGCCCTCTAATATAATTAATTTGTTATTAATATATCAATGAACAAAAGGATTCTGAAAGAGGGCAAATCCTCATGCGTACTAAACTGTACACACAAAATCGGTTGGATCCGCGCCGGCATTGCCATTTTCACATAGGAATCAATAATTAATCACGCCGGCCGCGCTTCAGATCCGATCGTTTGTGGCCATCTCGATCCTGCCAACTGCATGCCGACATCATCAAAACACAATGAAAAACTGGAAAAACCATGAGATAGATCCGCCACAGCTACGATAGCATCCGCCACAGCATCTGCTACATACTGCTACCGACACCAAGACCAACAGACCAACCTTGTATCTACGTGTTATTTACTTGAACAGAACCTTTGGTGCTGACCTGTAATACCATCGAAAAAGACAAAGCGACGCGAAGTTACAGTCACTCAACACGGTGCATCATCATCTCAAGAACCCGAAAAGGCAACCTGAAAGTCAACATAAGAGAAAAAAGGTTTCTCTCTCCTGCCTCGTTCAACAACAACAAAATAGCTCATCATGGTGCAAATGACCCCCTCCGATCAGGCGGTAGTAAAAAAGATTCCAGGAAATGACGTATGTTGCGATTGCGGTATGAAAAATCCACAATGGGCATCAGTCTCCTTCGGAACCGTTTTCTGTCTCGACTGCTCNGGTCTCGTTTGGGACGGTATTTTGCTTGGATTGCAGTGGGGTGCACAGGTGAGAAACATCATTATTTTTATAGTTTTATTATCATCAATATTGTTGTCGTTGGAGTTGTTGAACTGCGTTTTGGATGTTAGTGTGCCGTGTTTAAGATCTAGGGTTGGTGTAATTTCTTCGAGAGAAGAAGACGAATTGTGACTAATACTGGGCTGAATATGAGGAGAATAGATTTTGATAATTTGACACAGTTTTTCTTCAATAATGCGTTGGATGGGGCTGTTGTGCAGAGCCTGTAGATTATGAATTTGGTTAGAGAAACATTGCATAGTGCTTGTTCACCGGGGGCAGACGATTTGCGTACCTTTGCATTAGAAAAAATCTGGATGGCATAATAGTTGTTTATAGGTTGTTCATAAGTTTACAGATGATGGTGTACTTACTATTTTGCAGAGGATATCAAAATCAATTCTCTCAATATTTCTCCTAACAACTTTTATCCTTCAAATTTGAATAAACCAAAAACAGGTCACTAGGTGTGCACATCTCCTTCGTACGATCTATAGCCATGGATTCCTGGACTCCCGCCCAAATGCAAACCATGAGAACGGGGGGAAATCAAAAGTGCATTTCGTATCTCAGTTCCAAGGGTATTTTGCCAAGCACGCCCATTAAAGCAAAGTATGAAAGCGACGTAGCTCAGTTGTATAAACATATTTTAAAAGCTCGAGCTGAGGGTGAGTATTTTTTGTTAATCGATTATTTGTTACAATAATGCGCATATCACGTGCATCTACTAAAATGTTTTCTTAAATTGACACACTCTGTATTTCTCGATCTCATTCATATTATAGGGAAACCCGAACCAACTGAAATCCCCAAAAAGAAGGCACCTGCCAGTGGGAATAATCGTCCCATGGGCAACATATCTTCCATGGGCGGAGGAGGCTTTGGTGGAGGGGCTCCCAAAGCGGGCACGGACCCGAATGGCATGGAACGGCTGACTGGAGAAAGTGATGAGCAGTATATTGCGCGTCAGACTCGTTTGAGAGATGAGGCTAAGCAGCGTATGGCGGCCAAGTTTGGTGGAGGTGGAATGGGTGGTGTTAGTAGCGGTGGAGGAATGGGGGGCATGGGAAGCAGTGGTGGCCGTATGGGGGGTGTTGGCTCGGATCCAAACTACAATCCCAACGGTGGCTACGCTGGAAATGACTTTGATGTAGGCGCCATCGGTTCCTCTGTTTTGGGGGGGTTGGGATCAGCCTTTGGTGCCCTCTCTACCGTTGCTACCACCGCTGCCAGCTCGGGTATGGCCATGGTGCAAGATGAAGGCACGAAGCGCCAACTCACGGACATGAGCTCCAGTGTAGCCAGTACCGCAGGGAGCTTTTGGGGAGGACTTAGTGCTGGTGCAACCAACCTGATGAACAATGTGACCCAGCCAGATGATCCCGGAGGCGATGGTTTGGCAGACTTGCAGAGGCAGTTCCATTCTCAGAGGAGTGTCCAACCCAATAGCAAATATGGCGGGTTCGGAAGTGATAGCATGATGGGCGGCAGCGGCAACCGAATGGGAGGAGGGGGAATGGGATCCATGGCATCAGCTCCGGCACCTGCCGCTCCCACACCCAGCATGCCCACTACGGCAACCTTGGGCGAGGCCATGCCCGGACCGGGAGAAGATCCCAACGGCATCGAACGGCTCTCCGGCGAGAGCGACGAACAGTATGTCATGCGGCAGACCAGATTGCGCGACGAGGCCAAGGCGCGCATGGCGGCCAAGTTCGGCGGAGGAGGAATGGGTGGAGTTAGCAGCGGTGGTGGTGCACCATCGTCGGGAGGCTACAGTGGCAGGCCTGCTCCCTCCTCGGGGGGCTTTGGCGGACTGGGCTCTGCCAGCACTCCGCAGAGACCTGCAGCGCCCAGTTCGGGCAACTCGGCAAATGTGAAGGTTACCAGTGGGGATGATTTCTTTGCCAATTTTGGAAGTTGAAAAGGGGGAAAATATAAAAAAACAACAAAATTGGTGCATCGTGGATTGGGAACTTATTTTATCTGTGAAGAAAAAGGTTGAGAATGCTTTGTTGAGACAGAGATTTGAGAGTGCAAGGTGTTATGGAGTGACAATTTACAAACTGTAATGATTAATAGTGTGATGTTGCTCGTTTTAATCATATTATGCATTAGTATACTCGTTCTCTCTATCCAACAACATGATATCATAAAAACATTTGCATACTAGATTCAGTGGAGTGCCACGATCTCATCTACCAATCCGAAACCATAGCCAGGCTGTTCTAGATTTACAAACATAAATACAGCTTGACTATGGTTTAGATCCATGCCTAATATCACACCCTTTTATGTTCCAAATTTGGAAAATCCAGCTAGGGCTTCCCTTCCTCTATCCCTTGAGCGGATCAACAGATTTCTGCCAGTCCAGCACGAATATTGTCGGACATGGTGATCACTAAAGCATGGTCTGTTCATTGCGATAAGCAAGGTGCCCTGATGGGAACAACAAATGTCATCGAGTGACTGACAGGGCAGGCAAACTTTTCTGTAGTTGTCTTGAAGATGTGAACAAGGGAAGGCATT
This sequence comes from Detonula confervacea, assembly GCA_036939415.1. Lineage (NCBI taxonomy): Eukaryota > Bacillariophyta > Thalassiosirophyceae > Thalassiosirales > Thalassiosiraceae > Detonula > Detonula confervacea. The sequence continues at coordinate 11,517 of JALLAS010000665.1, forward strand.
GTCGTCATACACAATGTGTGTTGGGTGGTGCATTCAAGGAAAATCAATTTCATCCTCATTTCAAACTCGCATCTAGCATTGATATTGCTGAACGGGTTCCTATTGAAACATCGCAAAATCCCACTGCGAGTGAATCGTTATTGTCGACTCACCAAGCTTCACCCTCTGAAGCTTGCTTGTCTAATGATGGGGTTGGTGCATTTGTTTCTGAATACGTAGCTGTGCCAGTCATAAGCCAGGAACCGTGTACTGTCAATTTGGAAGAGAACACTGATAGAGATCGATGGACACTGTTATAGAAACAAATGAGTGGTTTCCATCCTGTGTAACACAAGAATGGGGGGGGCTGGACCACGGATTTTTTATAGATTATTTTACTACGTAGCTACCTAGAGAGATCTTCA
>JALLAS010000666.1:0-11913 GCA_036939415.1 Detonula confervacea
TAGGATTGTATCCTCCATGGTTGGATAAACATTCTTTTTTTACATGAAGCGATTCCATTTGGCCCGTCTGAGAATGCGTCGTGTGATGGTGAATAGTATGATTACAAACTTGTTATGATTTGATTAATCATGTCTTTTGGAATTACCTGGCAAGCTGTGTCATACTTAAATGAGGGACTGATTACATTGTATTTTACATTAATAGAAGATCTATCTTTCCCGAAAGGATCAATTCTCCAGCCAGTCACCCGCAGCTTTTGCATTGCCTCCTGCAATGCATGCTCTCATGATGATCCAAGACCCATACTATTATTCCCTCACAATCCGCCCATCAAACCCGAAGAGCTCAAATCGGGACACTCATCCTGCCTTTGAAACAACAGCCTCGTCAAATAGGTAGGTACCTCCTTCTTATATCTCCTGATGAAAAGACAGAAAGCCTAGTTTAGATACTTGTTCACAACAGGAGCCAAGGTAGAGTTTCAATCAATCAATCCATCGAAATCTGCCCCTGCCGATAGGAGCACTAACGTTCTTGTTGAGACCATGCCGAGGCTACGAGGACAAGTGGCGAGGCCCAGTGAGGCCAGCCGATTTCGAAATTTGAAATTCAAAAGCAAGGTTTTTCTTGCCATCAGGCCCCAATTGTGAGTAAACCAATGTGAGCAATTCAAAATGACATCATTTCAATGATGCTGCCGAAGCCAAGTAACTACTCCAGAAATAATGGTTGGATGTCCCTATAAGTCACATCTACTGGAAGCCTGCACCTAATACAATCATACATACACTTTGCAGCGTTGAAATCCAACTTTAGCCCAAGAAGTTTGAGGCGTGGGCATAAAGAGCCATAGATAGTGAGAGAAAATGCAAAGAGTGATAGATGGTTTTTGACTGGTAGGCTAAATAATGTACAACTGGTCATTTCGACCTTTCTATTGGTTATGTAACCTTCCACTGAGTGGCAAGTTGGAATATCTCGTCTCAAAATCTAACGATCTGATGACTCTGCTCCTCAAATTATCCTAGACGCCTAACTCTCTCCAGCCCATCCAGGTTTGATAATATTCAATACACCCACCACCAAGGCATACAGTACGGAAGCAAAAGTAACAAAAAGAAAGATGAACCCGCCAAGCTTACTGCCCGACATGGGATCCGCGTGCAAATTGGCCAAATCCTCCTTCGTCCTGGGCAACAGGCCGACGAATAAGACGCCGCTGACTTGTATCAAGGTGGTGAATGCAGTGAGTTTCACCATACCGCTGAGATCTCCCTGTTCCATTGCCTCTTTACTGACGTCCCAGACTCCCAATAACAGCGTGCTGAAGGCTGTTGCGAGCGTGTATGCTGAATTGGACATTGTTGTAAACATGGCATAGCTTGCTCCCTCTGATAAGACGATAGAAAGTGTAAGCATGAATCAAGTAATGCATCATCTTGCACACAGCTCAAACAAATATAACGAAAAACTAACCTGATCCAGCAGGACACAAATGAACCATCATAATCGTGGTAGGCAAGAACTGAATACCCCCAATAAAGTCCGCGAACGCATCATCCCCCAACGCAAACAAAAACGGACTCAATCCAAAAGTAATCCCCTGTATCAACAGTATTTGCAACGCCGAGAACAACCCATTCAGCAACGTCGTGCTAATGTACACCGTCCTCCAGCTCCACTTGATGAAGAACTTTTTGTACGCCATAATGCCCAGCCACAGCAGCACGTACGCCACGATCAACAGCGTGTTCAGTTGATTGGAGGAGAAGTTCAAGACGGTCTTTAAATATTGCTTCCACGCCGCATTTCCAACCTGCAATACGTTGTACAAATACACGAATCCCATGGGCTGCCATACGGCCCTGGAGCACACCGTGTTCCATATCTCGCCGCACTGCTTTCTGGTGCTCGGCACAGGCACGTTCTTCGGCTCCTGCAGCAGGTACACCAACGGGACGATGGACGCGGGCAGCCCCGCCATCATGATCACCACCGACCGCGGGCCGAAGGCGCTGTAGATCACCGTGCTCAACGGGGCGGCGATCATCAATCCGAAGAAGCGACAGGCGTAGCACGTGGATTGGAGGTGGCCGCGGGATTCGGGGGGTTCGAGCTTGGCCTTTTCGGCGACGATGGAGTCTCCCATGACGTCGGCGAACCAGAAGCCGGTGCCGAACATTAGTAGGGCGAAGGATAGGAATGGGATGGACGGCGGCATTCCGTCCCGTACGGATGCGGTATCGGCAAGACCTCCGAATACCAAACCGGTGGATTGTAAGTATCTCCCAACATCATTGTCATAATCTCCTCCTTCTCCTCCCATCTGCGCTGCTTCTGTTTCGTTCTGCAATTTGTTCAAATTGGCCACGGCTTCCACGCTCAAATCGGAGAAGAATACTAATAGACACATGCTTAAACTGGTGATTGCCCACCCTATCAACATGTAGGATTTGCGGCGGTAGCCGAACAATGGAAAGTTATCGCTCATGAAGCCGAAGGCTAGTTTGAAGGTGGACGGGAGACTTTTCAAGCTTGATATTGTCGCCTTTTGTTTATTCGCCCAATGTTGGTAGGTACATCATGATTGTTCATAAGTAAGCGACACACAATGGTTAGACGTATTGCAATTTTGCAGCAAACTAACGAAAAAAGAAAATCACGCGATTCATCAAACATGAGTCATGCAATAATTCAATCATAATATATTATCAGCAAAGACACTCTTGCGCGCGCACTGGATGCATTGCAGCTCTTCTTGATGTTTTTTCCAGCGACGGTACTTTGCTTTAATTTCTGCTGGGGAACATGAGCAAACATATTATTGATTGATACCGAATGGTCATAATATCCTTCAAAAAGGTTTGTGGAATATGCATCTGTTTCTCCGATTGTTGATTCTCTCCAATGTAAAAAGCGCAAGCAAACCAATAATTTTTGAAGAATACCGCGTTAGCTTCGCCATCGTGTGTGCAAAATTAACGATGCCTGTCGTCCCACCAGAAGTATCAATTATGTAGATAATATTATTATGCAGCCCCAAGAGGTCCCCTGACTTACTCTGACTTCGCAGTATACACATAATATCCATCATTCATCATCTCACAAACAAAACACCAGCAACGGACGTTCAAAAAGGAAACAAAAATATAATCTCAATAATACCAAAACAAAATGACTATAAACAATCATCACTGTACCATCACAAAGAATGTGCTAGATAATACTCACCTGCTGCGCCTCGCTAGCATTCAAATCCAGCGGATAAACATTCGTAAAAGGCCCGCTCAGCCCCTGCAGCAATCCCACCAGCAGATAACACGCCGGCACGGCCAAGTTCTCCGGCCGCAACAATTGCACCGCCCGCGGAACGGCGGGCGGATACAGGTAATGGTACGCGTATTTCGGCAGGCGCGTGCGGGAGGAGGAGTAATCGTCTCCCGAGAAGGGGAGGGCGGGCGGTTGGCGCGTCCGGCGCGCGCGGCGGGCATCGTCGCTGTTGGCATCGTCGTCGTAATCGTAATCGTAATCGCAATTAGCGTCGTCGTCGTCGTCGTCGTCGTCGTAATTGTAATCGTCTCGTTCGGCCAAGGGCACCATCTCGAAGGATTGGCCATTGCCATTACTGCGGCGGTTGTTCGTTTGGCGTATGTCGTCCTTCCACAGTTCCACCGCCGCTGCTTCTTCTTTGCGTCCCTTATTTGCGCTATTTGCGGTTTCGTCGTATTCGGGAAAGGCGTCGTCGAACAATGTTGCCAAAGGTATGGAGGGAGTAGTTTTATCACTTATCTGTTTTGACCTTTTTTTATACTACCTACCTACTGTTCGCCTGCCCCGCTCTATAAAGGTGGTATTCGGCTAATCATCGCATGACATGCATCATCTATCACATCGTGCCCCAATATTCTAATAGGCGGAGTCTGCGCGAGGCACGGCGCGGCAATAAATCGCAAGAAGCAACCGATCTGCAGCGCCGCGGAAGGATGCACCAACGCATCCTACGGATCCTCCGGAGTCTGCGCTAGGCACGAGGCGCCGATAAAGAAATGCAGCGTGGAAGGATGCACGACGAACATGAATGCTAGCATTAACGGGGTGTCGTTGTGCTACAAACACGGGGGGAGGAGACCGAGGAAGAAGTGCTCCCACGGAGGATACGACGCTAGGGCCGAGATACGTGAGTCGCTTGTCTGCATCTTTCGTCAGCCTTGATGATAATGTGAGCAATGGGCTAACTTGACCATCCTAAAACGACCAATCACGTCAGGCGGGGTCTGCACGAGACACAGCGTAGGAATAAATCGCAAACAGGAACCAATCTGCAGCACAGAGGCGAGGTCGAGCGAGGGTCCGAATGGAGCAGAAGAAGGGCTGACTTTTAAAGACGATGGGGGCGAAGAGACATTAGATGTTGCGAACGATATTGCGGATGACGGTTCGGCTTATTTTCCAAATCACACGCTTGCGGAGAAGGAGGAATCCGCCCGAAAAGAATTTGCCGCTCCTTCTCCAACGAAAGAAAACGAAGAAGATGAAGAAATGCCTCTGGCCGAGACCGTGGCACGAGAAGTCGCGAGACAATTAAAGAAACCAAAGGAGGCACGGATGCAATTAGCAGATGAAGTCGCAAGACAAATGAACAAACCAATAATGGAGGCGCCGATGCCATTAGCAGATGAAGTCGCAAGACAAACGAACAAACCAATAATGGAGGCACCGATGCCATTAGCAGATGAAGTCGCAAGACAAATAGGCAAACCAATAACGGAGGCACCGATGCCATTAGCGGATGAAGTCGCAAGACAAATGAGCAAACCTAAGGAGGCACCGATGCAATTAGCAGAGGATATTGACGATGACGACGACTACGCAGAAGTGATGGGACCTTGGGGCACGTATTCCGTGCCAAAGCTTGGATTCGATGATAGAAAGGCGCCTCTGGAACATATTATGGAGGTAGAGTCTTGCGAGGAAGCAGAAGTGGTGGGCCCTTGGGGTACATATACCGCGCCATGCCTTTGAGAGATCGATTGAATTCTGCTGGTATGGACCCGGCCGTGGCCTGAGTTGTTGCAGAACTTGGCTATCCACTGATCGTGTGGAAAATGAAACCTCAAACCCAACTTCGCAACGCTCTACTAGTTGTTTCATTCGGAGCGTCTCCAATCATGTTTTCAAAATTGATAAATCAAAGCATGGAAGAAAGAAATCCCCATGCCTCAGATTGTCATGCCCTAGTATCAAATAATGTGACCCATTGAGTGGTCAGGACCCTGGATGAATTGAAATTGGCGAACCTAGGCTTTTTCATTTCCGATCTCGTGCGACATTTCTGATTGTGCATAACTTTAAATACTATGGATATGGGACATTGGCTGATGCAGCTAAGTGGCAGCTTTGGAAGATTCCATTGGCTGTGTTTTGCGTGGTAGGCAGGTAGTGGCTGAACAAATTGCGAACAAATACCATAACCCAGGCTCGATCCAATCGGACAGCAAGAGATTATTCGTGTTTTGAGAAGGACGTGAGAAAACCTAGAAAAACTATTGTATTGGACGCCAATTGTAAATTGTAATATATGGTACCATATTATGCATTGAAATTCGCCTGAACAGGAGCTTTCCATGTGGAGCCATTGAGCGATGCGAAAGTCATTATTTTTTGAAATTTCTTTTACGGGTCAACTAACAAGCGATAATCTAATGTATATCTTGTGCATATACCAAAACATCTCTACTTTTTGTAGTAAATTTTAATGATGTAAGATTTTACATTAGCGTCATGTTGAACTGGTATCTAACCTTAATTTATATTGTGTCATTTCGTTAGCTCTAATAGCAAAAGCCAGCATCGACTACGATAGCATCGAAGCTCCAAGCACCTAACATATCCTATCATTATCATGCATAATCCAACTCCATCCATCACCATCAATTTCTCCTTGAAGTCGTGGAGACCTGCCACCTAAAGCGTGGACGCGAAAAGCAGTAAGTGCAAACTAAACCACCACCACGCACCATCACCACGATGGCAACGTCAGCAGCCTTGGTCACTGCAATAATGCTGCTCGCCGGCGGTGGCGTCGGCGCCTTTCAAGCACAACATCATTATCCCGTCGTCGTCGGACGAGTTGCGGCGGCGCCGCGGCAATCATGGTTTCATGCAGCAGCAGCAGTAGCGGGCGCATCGCTTCGCTCGGGCTCTGTTGCGTCGGTGGCTTCGTCGAGGAGGGTGAGTTAAAATAATAAATGCTTTGTTCTTTATTCGAAAGCGCACTTTTATGTGGCCAAGATCCCTACTCACTTGACACTGATCCATATCATCGTCGCATCACTCTTGAACTACCCGCGCACTACTCCTACTGCTGTGTATATCTGGATTGGTGAAATAGAAACCGCATTATTATTTAGCAGCAGCATCAGCGACGACAACTTCCTCCGAACCAGATCCGGAATCCTCTCCTCGCAACGCGAACAATCTAAAACTGGAGCAAAAGACGTGGATGTTTCAAGACAAATATCCAATCGCCTACGAGGTGGCAACCAATTCGGATGCATTTGCGGTAGATGACGATGACCATGACGTGGAAGTAGAAGTGGTGCCGATACTGCTCCTGAACGGCTTCGGCGTAGGCTCCTTCCATCAGCATCGGCTCATGCGACAATTACTACTTCAACAACATCAACAACAACAACAACGCAATGAAGACGAGGACCAAAAGCAGCGGACGAAACAATACGTCATTTACGGCATCGACTACTTGGGACAAGGCAAATCGTGGCCCGCAAATTGCGACGACGGGAACTCCGACGACGAATTGAACTTGGGATATTCCGCGGACATGTGGCTCGATCAGTTGACGGGCTTCATCGAAGAGGTTATTGTACCCACATCCACATCCACCACCGCCAACAACAACAACAACGAAAGAAGTACCAAGGTGCACCTCGTCGGCAATTCCGTGGGAGGCTACCTCTCCGCAATCCTCGCCGACCGTCGTCCCGACCTGATATCCTCCCTCGCATTGATGAACGCCACGCCCGTGTGGGGACTCAATCTCCCGGGATGGGACGGCCGGCTCCCCGCGCCGCCGTTGCCCAAGTTCGTGGGACGGAAGCTCTTCGACGCGATTCGCGATTCGGACGTCATCGATAAGTATTTGGAGGCGACGTACGTGCGGAGGGACGCGTACGACGGGTCGTACGAGGACGGCTTCGATGGATGCGGCGATGGCGGGAAGGAGGGAAATGCCCTGCCTCCCAAGATTCGAGGATGCACGGAGGGGAACGGGGGTCATGCGGCGTTCGCGTCCATTTTGTGGTCGGCGCCCGCTTCCGAAATCGACGAAGGGGGCGTGGCGGACGATTCGTCCCCGCCGACGCCGGCGGATTTCTACGGAGCGCTGGAGAATCTGCCCGCGGACGTCTTGCTGCTCTTCGGGGAGGACGATCCGTGGTGCACTCCCGCGGTGGCAAAGCGGATGCATACCACGCTTGCCGGCCGCGGTGGGACCAATGGCGGTCCGATGGCGGCGGCGCAGAGATACGTATCGTTGGATAATGTAGGGCACTGTCCGAATCACGAGGCGCCCACGGCCGTGGCCAAAGTGCTGCTGAATTGGATCGGAGCCACAACTTCCTCTGCGCAAAGTCCCGGAGGAGACGGCAGATCGAGTAGTAGAAATGAGGTGCCGCTGGTATCGGGCAGTTCTGAAATAATAAATGAGCCATGGGGAGAGGTTAGTGCGCGGGAAGTTTCGATAGAGGAGAGCAAAAATTTGGGAATCGTGGATAGGATTGTATCCTCCATGGTTGGATAAACATTCTTTTTTTACATGAAGCGATTCGATTTGGCCCGTCTAAGAATGCGTCGTGTGATGGTGAATAGTATGATTACAAACTTGTATGATTTGATTAATCATGTCTTTTGGAATTACCTGTCAAGCTGTGTCATACTTAAATGAGGGACTAATCACATTGTATTTTACACTAATAGAAGATCTATCTTTACCGAAAGGATCAATTCCCCAGCCAGCCAACTGCAGCCTTTGAATTGCCTCCTGCAACCTGCAATACATGCTCTCATGATGAACCAAGCCCCATAACATTATTCCCTCACAAGCCACCCATCAAATCCAAAGAGCTCAAATCACGACATCCATCCTGCCTTCGAAACAACAGCCTCGTCAAATATATACGTCTTATCTCCTCGCTCGCATACAGCCACTTTTCCAAATAATCCTGATGCTCGCTCCTTTCCTTATCGCCGCCTCCTTTGATACGCCACTTTTCGACGCAGAATGCAGCATCGGATATCAGTTGGGTTATGACATACCGCAGGAGCAACACACGTATCTCCTCCTCGCTCCCGAACAATTCGGCGATGATCCGATCCATGGCCACGTTGAACGCCGCCATGACCTTCGGCAGCACGTCCCGCGTTTCCTCCGTCAGCCGCAACTTGCCCGAATCGTCCTGCTCGAACCGAACGATCCAATCGCCCTTCTCGTCTTCCTCCATCCCCAACGTGTGGAAGAACGACATTAGAAACTTGGTGAGGAAGGCCGGGATGGGCTCGAGATTCGGCTCTCCCAAATCAAAAAACCATTGCTGGTCCTCGCTCAGGAACATGTTGTGCAATCCGCCGTCCGTCAGGCCGCAGGTCCATATCCGATTGGTGGCATTGGGATGTTCCATGGATAAGCTCAATTCCAATAAAGATTGCCATTGATCCGGACCCATGTCGAATATGTGATTGTTGGCCGCATCGTCGCCGCTGGCCGGATCGCGCCAGTGCATCTCGAACGTTTCCTCCATCAAACCACCATTATTGCGACGCGAGTCGTGCAATCCATCCGCCTCTAGGCCGGCACGATCCCACGCCGCGTAGAACAAATTCTCCAAATGCTTGGCGGGCAAGACCTCGTTGGGCATGAGATGGATCTCGCCGCGTCGTAAATCCGTCCCGAATTGCTTCAGCATCGGGAACCTGCCCGTTTCGGGGTGAAAGTTCTTGCGTATCGCCTTGCCCACGAAATCGTTCGCCACGGAGGATACCCGCGATGCCGATACGGTTTCGTCGGTGCCCTCCTGGCGCGATAGGATGCTCTCGTACTCGGCACGGACTTGCGCCACGACATCGGTCTCTTCCGGCATGGTGAGCAGTTGCAAGTTGCGTATGACTCGTATTTCGTTGTCGATCAAGTGATGCAGGAGGGGTCCGCGGAGCTTTCCCCTCGCGAGGAGGGAAGACGCCGTCATGGCCGTCTTGCCGCTGCCATCGTTAAGCCGCCCGATCGTCTGCTGTGCCAATGTGACCTTCCATTCGTTTAATTCTTGCTCGTGGCGGAGATGTTCCACAAAGGCCATTAGGCTGTCGTATCCGGTGGTGCCATCCGATGGAGATTGGCAACTGTACTGATTTTTGTTCGCGTGGATTGTTGTTGTTGAATTCCCTTCTTCCGCCGTGCCATCGTCGTGTTGGTTGTTCCAGAGACAAACACTCCCGCCGAAGCACAAGTCCACATGGTCCTCTTTCACATCAATCAACGAAGCTTTTGCGTGCGAAGATCCCAAGAGATGAAGCTGCCGTCCCCTCCTCATCACGGAAGAATGCCGACGCACCAGCCTTTTGCCATTGTCCGCAGCATCATTGTCCATTGTNGGAGCAGGCAGATCTCCTTGGCCTAATTTGTTGGCATCTATCGTAGCTTCTTGCATAGCTCTAGCTAACTTTGTCATAAATTGTTCGTTTGAAACTGATCCAATGCACACAATTAGATGTCTAACAGGCCTATGGTCCAGTAGACATCACTTCAATCATGTGGCCTGAAGTTGGAGGTACAAGACTCTTCATCGTTGTTATGCTTAATGGCGCTGGTGATGCTGACAGCTGCTGGCACAGACACCAATCAACTGGGGCAGCATTTTGAAGTGCTTGCTCTAGCTCTACTTTTGTTCGTGTCGGGTCTCGCCAAACGATAAGCTTGAATCACATCATACACTAACCAAAACAATTTCACATGTAGGAATTCATACTAAACATAACAGTCTTGCGCGCTTTTATTTTTGAACATGAACTTACCCTGAATCCTGTTAAGGCAGAACATGATGATAAAGTGATGCCTATTCTATAGTTTGATGGGCCGGCCAAAATAAGAAAGCCAGTTTGCTGTTGTTGAAGGAGGAGGGGGGCGCAGACCTGCCAAAGAAATATTACTTAGGTAACAGACCAAACAGACGGCAGCAGCAATCACAATCACAACCCTGTAGGCTGGTGTAAAGTACCCCATGTAACAGATTTCCAGCAATGCCATAGTCATATAAGACTTAACCACAATAAACCGGATATCCTTGTATTGACCTGAGCTCTGCAGAAGTAGTAGTGGTGAGAGGTAATCACTAATTGTTTTATTGTTTGATTGATTGTTTGATTTATTGTTTACTGGAATTATGAGCTATTGTCATACATCGTGGCAATACGATTGATATTCAGAAATAGAACTCTACGTCTACGTGGGAATAGTACAAAGGAGGATGTTTGTACGTAAATAGATCTACCGTATTTACACGTGTATTTGTGGGCCTCTTCCTAATGGATGAGAAGCCTACGAGCTTTGTAGATAAACGTACGAAGTACAGACATACACTTGAGTCGAGTCAATTAGGATTTCGACTCGTGACTGACTTGGCTCTCTTAATCACGAGGCCTATGTCACTGGCCATCGGAAGATCCTTTTTGAACCTGCTCTTCCTTGTTATCCTTTTGAGATGATGAGAAGTCACTGCCCAACCCGCCGAGACTGACACTCCGACTCTTTCTCTGACTAGTCTGATGAAAGGTGCAATTGCGCAACTCATCCTTCCTCTCGCGGACATGCATCGGACTAATGTATATCATGCGAAATGCAGGTATACGGCGTTTCATATCCTCCATGGCAAATCGTATAGCTTGTATCTGCACGTCTCTCTCTGCTTGAAAATTATTGTGCTCATCGAGCTTTTGCACGAGATTGTTGCTGCTGTTGCTGCTGTTGTTTTCCTCTGCACCATCATCGAGCAGTGCGCTTTCGTCACGAGCTCTGGCCGCGAGGTTATCCGCCGATCCGAATGAGAATGCGCTGCTCATTCGATGCATCATGGTTTCCATTGCGGCTAGTAGGGGTTGCGACCTCGGTTTTGTCATAATATTATTGGTATCTTCGTGACATGATGCATCGGATGTTGTGTTGGTAATTGACTTGGGATGGAAGGTAAATCTACGACTCGCACGATGATGATCAGCGGCATTGTGACTCGTGTCTATATAATTTGTTGCTGGCTTCGTTGTATGAAATGTAAACCTATGCCCCCTCTTTCCGTGGTGATGATGATGTTTGTTGCCATCTCCACCTCCAACAGGATGATCGGTATCACTCATCCTCGTGGTTTCATTTTCATTGTTGTCCAATCCTCCGCTCGCAGCATGATGTTGTTTCATGAGGCATTCAATCTGAAACTGGCCGCGCACGCCCATCTCGCGTTCAATTTTGGCAAGACTGACCAGTTCAACAAGGTCCTTGTGGCCGCCGTGTTTCATGACGAGAGAGCCTAGGAGGGGATGATACCCTCCGAAGACTGTTACTCCGGATCCTGTGCGATATTGTGCAATATCATATACAGTAGGAGCACAAGTGAATTGGGAGAGGAGAGCATAACATTATACCAAAGCATGAAGACAGACCAACATTAGGAGCCAACCCAAGATCTGACTGGTAGCCAAAGCTCGAGAAACTGATTGATGGCCTGGCTCAACAACATCATGGGCTCGACTATAAAATATGGTATGTGTCTATCTAGAACTCAAATTACTGTTTTGAGAAATATTACTTTTGACTTTCCGAAAAGTAATAGTCATGTTTACTGAGTAAATTT
>JALLAS010000667.1:0-11908 GCA_036939415.1 Detonula confervacea
AATGTCGTTTTTTGAAACGGGTGTGATCCACCCGCGGGTGCGGAAAAAGTTTTCGGATATTTGCCCTCCCTCCCTCCAAGCGTGGATACATCAAGCTTACCTACCTAGCGTAGATAAATGTCTAGGAGTACTAGCTACTCCTACGCACGATGGAGAAGCTAATTTAGAAAAAAACACAGCAACCGCTACGGATGGAATGTAACGCACGAACGGAGATTGGTAAGTATTTGGTGTCGGTCGCTTCGATCGAAGCCGGGATCTAGGAAGCACGAATGATGATGAATGTGACACGAGACACCGACCTAACCTCTGGTTTCCGCGCGTTCTGTTTTATGTTGTGTGCCTAACTCGTACCTCGTGGTATCGTATCTCTAAAGTAGCGTAGGTATGGTAGGAGTCGTACCTTTATTTAGCTAGGTAGAGCCGTCATACGTATCTCGAACAAGAAGGTGAATAGATTCTGGTGACACCTCAACGAACGAACGGCGGACGTACTGCATTGATCCATCACCGCTTATTACTGGAGGAGAACGATATTATTTTTCAGCGCAAAGAACATTTTTTCCCATCCCTCGTCCATCATCCATCATTCACCTCTCATCTATCGATCCATCATATCATAACACGATGTTGTTGTAGTTGTAGACAAAAGAGAGCCATCAATACAGGAGAGAAACGAACTGTTCATAGAGACAATGCAATCCCTAGCAATTATCTCCGAAGGAACGTCATTTTCATCATCACTACCAACAACAACAAGGAATACGGCGACGAGAGTTCAGTGGAACCTATCGCCGAAATTGGCACATCCAAGAATAAGAGAGTTGAATAAACGAAAGAATACAAACAAATTGATGACTGGTTGTGTATCCATCATGGTATTGTCGCTGCTATCATCGGCAGCGCGAGTACAATCATCGTCGTTGTCCAAATCATTGAGTCATCAAAGAATTAGAACATGTGCATTTCTTTCCAATAATGGGGCGTGCAGAACAATACAGAGAAACATACCAAATAAACACCAGACACTACTTCCTTCAACTGAAAATACCCCATCCTTGACTTCCACCACAATACGCGCCTACAACACTGGAGAAGAAGAAAATCCCGATGACTTCTCCCTCTCGGGCTACCAACGCCCGAAGGTGAACTGGTACCCCGGCCATATCGCCAAGGCCGAGCGTCAGCTATCCGAAACTCTGAAATCTGTGGATGTTGTAATTGAAGTTCGCGATTCCCGTGCTCCGAAGGCCACAGCTCATCCTTCCGTTGGAAAATGGGCCGCCGGACGTCCGCGCGTGGTGGTACTAACTCGCATGGATACGGTCACCACCAGAAGCCGTGATAGTTGGAGGAGGGCATACGAAGATTTGGGTGCTGATCGCTGGGAGGAAATGCTGGGTGGGGAGGAAAAGAATAGGAATGTGCAGATGAGGAAGGAGCAGAGCAAATACGACAAAGAAACGCTGCCTGAGATAAGGGATAGTGGTGTTGAAGAGGTGTTGTTTGTGGATGCCAAGAGGGGACAGGGGACACATGCTATTTCTAGGGCTGTGTATAAGGCAGGGAGACATGTCAATGAGAGGAGGAGAAGGAGAGGATTGAATGATCGCTCTTTGAGGGTGGGTATTATTGGATTTCCTAACGTGGGAAAGGTGAGTAAATCTACTTGATTCAGCTTGTAATTAAATCATTGATGTTTACACAATTCCTCACCATATCATTTTCATTTGCGATAAATTGCATAGTCGGCACTTATCAATCGTCTCTTGGGGCGCAAGCGAGCCCGAACAGCCAACACACCCGGAATCACCCGTTCACTTCAATGGATTCGTGTAGCTGCCGACAAATACTCCACATCGGCCTCCGGTGCTGGCAGTAATAACCGTGGCGATAACTCTCGTAAGAAGGGATTTGAATTGCTAGACAGTCCAGGTATCATCCCCTCTGATATGCTCGATCAGAATGATGCACTGCTTTTGGCTGCATGCAATAGCGTGGGAGTAGGTGCGTACGATAATCAGGCCGTGGCGGCTTACCTCTGTGATAGAATTCAGAATCTCGTGTTGATGGGAAAGGATAACATTGCCGCGCCTAAGTGGAGGGAAAAGTGCATTGAACGGTATAGGTTTGATCCGATTGCTCCATTGTCGGAGCAGAATATTTCAGCAAGATGGGGTGCGGAGAGTACAGATGGATCGGCCAATACATGGATTCAATTTGCAGCTGCCAATCATGATCGTATTCCGACTGGAGAGGACATGTTGTTCATTGTGGCGGATAATACCTGCAATGGTGATCCTGAGAATGCTGCGAGGAAGATTCTTCAGGACTTCCGTAACGGACGTGTGGGGCCAGTGGCATTGCAGTTGGCACCTGAGTCTGAGGTTGATGATGGACAGACGTACATTTCTAGCAAACGTGCAGATGGATTGGATGTCAGAGTTGTGGTGAGTCCAACTGACTTCAAGAGGGCAGTGGAGGAACAGGAAAGTAAGCAGAGGGTGGAAATTGAACAGCGTGCAAAAGCAGCCCAGGAAGCTGCGAAGGAAAAGGGGTTGGAGTTGCCTCCTGTGATGGATAGTGCTGAGACTGAAGAAAAGGATGCGGAAGATGAAGAGGCACAAAAACCTGCAGAAAGTGAAGTCGGTAAAGGACTGTTTGATGGGTGGTAAATGCATCTTATTGTATTTGTGAACACTTAATGTTAACAGCTACATTTCCGACAGTTGGGTGTATCTTGTGCACAAACGGGTATTTGATATCTCCCTTTCGAAGGCGCGGCTACCCATCGAACGTTATCAATACTAACACTTTCATACCAATTCGTGAAGTCGCCCAAAATCTTCACACTGCTGATTCCAGAAAGTACCTCAATGAAACTGCATCTCGTGGGAGCAGTCCACTCATAAAGCGTGTTCTGAGGATCCTTGACCCATCCTGATGATTCAGTCATGGTCAAAGAATAGTGTGTTGTTTTGCCATCAAACTCTTCAACTGCAGTGAGCGGAAATGCAATCGTCGCCCCCTTGAATAAATCACACGATTCACAAAAGATCTCGACAAGATTCAAGGGGTGGTATTTGTCATCAACCCAATGATCATTAACCCCAGAATAATCTCCGCTGAACGAAGACAGTGAAAACCTAAATTTCCCTCCATACCATGCACCGTACCATCCTGTGTACTTCTCAGGCAAGAGGAACTTCCAAAGGTCTCGATCATTCTTATCCACATCGATATCGATCAAATCGTCAACTGAATAAATGTAATTGTTCATTTCTCCTCGTCTCGTTGCCTCATATCTTACGATCGACTTTGTATTGCCGATTGTTTTCCAACCTTCGTCCATGAATCGAAAGTCGGACGAAACTAATTGGCGAGAAGTATCGGAAACGAATGTGACCTTCCCAGCCAAACTCTCCTCCTTGGTTCCATCATTCACCGTGTATTCGAATTCATCCGCATCGGGCTTCTGATAACTCGCACTTCCGATTTGATGTGCAGCATGATCGAATTGTTGCCTTCGATAAACAACTCGTGAATCTTTCCCCGAAATGGCGATTGGAACAGTGGTTATTGCCGCTCCAGCCTTTGGATCGTATCCGTGCTTATCGAACACGTGCGAAAGCTGGTAAAGAACTCCCAATCGTGGAAGCTTTGTTATCGTGGCCTTCGTTTTGTCTCCGTCCAAATCGTGCCCCTGAAGGGACACGACGACCTCATCTCCATTGGCGACTTCGTAAAGGTGGTGTAATGCCAATGGGGCATGCTGTGCAATTGCCTCCCCTCCGTCACCACCAAGGAAAGCAGCGACAAAGAAAAGGTGCTTCCAAAGCATTGAAAGAAGAAATGAAAGCGTTCGTTTTCAGTCTTCGTCCCTTCGATGACTGAAAAAATCTTCTTCGTTCGAATCGCTCTGGGTGCTGAATCGCTAGGTGATGTTTGGTCCCGCCAGATCCAATACTGAGTCCTACAATACATCCCCTACAGTTAGTCACGAGGATCTTTGGATCCTCAGTCACGCGCGTGACTCGTCATTTCCGCCGAATTTCTGCCGCACAAAAACAGGCGGCAGACGTCAACAGCACGAACAGCACGAACATCAATCATGACGACAACAATGACGGCAGATCTTTGATCTTTTGCCACGAATTCTTCTGCTTTCGCCATCCATCTGTAGATATGTTGTAGGCGCTGCGCTATCTGCTGCTATTCTGAAATCCATCGGCTGGTCCTCGTCATCGTCATTGTTCAAATATCCCTCTTACAAGCAACCAAAATGAAGCTATCCATCGCCCTACTTGCATCCCTCACGGGGGTCGGAGCCTTCCTCCCCTCCAGCTCCATCGTGAGCGCACCCTCTACCTCCTCTGCCGCCGGTAGCAGCACCGCAGTCTTCCAATTCGGAACCCTAGGCTTCAACGCTAACAACCTCTACACCCCCGAGGAGGAGGCGCTCCAGCGGTCGCAAAATGAAGTCATGGGATACATCAGCACAGTCCAGGCACCAACGGCCACTCGCGCCAACCTTGGATCCTCTGTCATGATTTCGGGATTTGCTCCCGAGGATCCGTCGTCGAATGAAATCCTTTTCTTTTTGAACAATGAAGATTCCCCTCATTTGACATTCAGCAAAATCGTGGCGCATGTGGAAGATATGAAGAAGGCAAAGAAGCGTCTCATTGGACGTGATGCTCGGTACAGTGGGCTGTTGGATAAGCTTGATTTTTCTGAAGGGGCATCGCTTCCCAGTGTGGAGCAATTGGCAGACATTTCGTCTTGGGTAGCTCAGGTGGGAGAAGGTGATATGAGCAAGTTGGCCGAAATTGCGGATGCTGCTGAAAAGGCTGAGAGTGTCAAAAATGTTGCCATTCTGGTTAGCGGAGCAACCAGTGTGGGAGCTGACGCATTAAAGGAGGCGGAGGAATTGTTGAAAAGCAAGGCTACTACATTTGCATATACTTTGTTGGTGGTACCAGAGTGGAATGACGAACCAGAGTCCATCAGCGCATTTGGCTTGTTCAATGTAACTGATGTGGAAGACGCTCCGTTTGCAGAAAAAGAGACCTTCTCTCGGGAGGAGAGCTTGCGTCTTATTACTGAGTGTTTGGCCATCGACAAGGCAGCAGGCAAGTGCGTAGTTGCCAATGCAGCAAAGGATGTGACTAGTATGGAAAGTTTGTTGATTCGGGGTATGAGAGAGATTGGCTACACTAGAGTTCAGGAAGTTGAACACATGATCACAAGTGGTGTGAAGGTACGAGAGAGAAATCAATTGCATATATTCGAATTCTATTCCATCATGTTAGAAACACATGTTGTGCTCACACTTTATGCAACATAACTCACTTTTTGATATAGGGTTACAATGACATGAAGGAGGCAGATAAAGATGGCTCGGCATGGGAGAAGGCACCTAAGGCGTCTGATGAAGAGATAGCTGCGGTGACAAGGACCAAAGAGGAACAGCTCAGAATCGCCATAGAAGCCCGCGACGAAAAGGCAAAGCAAGCGGATCTCACAGCCCTGGCAACCCAGTGGGCCAAACGTGAGTACCTCCGAAAAAGCCTCAAGCGACGAATTCCCATTAAGGAGGATGAATTCATTGAGATTATTTGGGACAGGGCCATGTTCGAGGCTGATCTCAAGTGGAGGACGATGCAGGGACAGGCGGTGAGCGAGACCGAGGAAAGGAAGCAGTTCAGGGCAGATCAAGAGAAGAAGAAGGCGGAGGCGTACAAGACGGAGCAGGAGCGTTGGCAGAAGATGCAGTATGAGGAGCTTGAGCCCCCGGAAGATGCTACTGTGAGGATGGGACGCTAATCAGTTACTCAACATTGCCAACTGTCCCTGGTAGATTTTTACTGATTGAAAGGATGGTAAGGGGGGAGGATAAATAAGGTCTTGTTTAGGTGTTGCACATACATTTTCACTTTAAAGGATATATAACCCAACTACTTCCATTTCACTCTGGAACTGTTTGTACTGATCTTGATTTTTGAAGACAAGCAAGCGGTGCACATAAATAATAATGAGTGACGATCAGCAAATCTACCCCACTCACAATAGAATTGTCAATCCATACCATCATAATCTCAAAATGCACAAAATCATTCAGTTTATTCTACAAATTCATATCCCACCAAGCAAGGACGAAGGCTAAATGATTGGTCAGCTGTTTCTTGATGCCAAATGAAGTAAAGGGTTTAGAAACAGGAAATGTGTACTGGAAATTCAAATGTGAAGAATGGGTGAAATTTAGACTCTCTCAAAATCTCATTTCAATTGTTGCTTCAAACAAATAATCACAAAATGCTCAATATGGTTCAGTTTATTGTGTCTTATGAATTCATAGTCCGCTGGTGACGAAGCGGAAATCATTGAAGTGTACTAAAGCTGGTCAAAGTTCCCCACACTGAGTTATTCTCACAGGATATCGTGGTTGATTAGCACCCCCCTTAGTTGGCACTGCCTCACATTTTCTCATTGTCATCATACTCTCCCCTCCAACATCATCCATAACTTTCCCAAATACAACATGCTTCCCATCAAGCCAGGGAGTCCCAGCGCTCTTGCAGGTGATGTAAAACTGGCAACCGTTAGAGTTCGGACCCGAATTCGCCATACATAACATCCCCGCCTTATCATGTTTGTGTGTTGTCAAATTCTCGTCGTTAAATGTGGACGTTCCATAAATACACGTCTTCCCTGAGCCATCGTTATTCAAGAAATCTCCTCCCTGTATCATAAAATCTTTGATAACTCGATGGAATGTTGAGTTTTTATATCCCATAGGCGCGCGTGTGACCGGATCGGTGTGCTCGCCAGTACAGAACTGGCGGAAATTCTCACACGTCTTTGGGCAGTCGTTGACGAACAGTTCTAACTTGACTCTACCGAGAGGCTTGCCTTCGTCGCTACCGTCGGCGGCGTTATCGTCGCCACCGCCCAATGCGATGTCGAAAAATACGACTTTGTTGCCGCGATTGATGGCTTCCATCACCGCAGAATCGGGGCCGGCATTCATTATATTATTGATGTTGATTGGGACTGAGCAACGGGGAAGATCGATTTGACCACGGGTTGATTGTAGAGACCAATGCTGAAATGGGGTGTCCTCGGCGACGGCGGCGGCGGCGTGGGTATTTTGCTTTCTGCTTTGTTTTTGTTGTCGATCATCTCCAATTCCTCCCGATCACACGACAGTCCTCGCATTACATAAACGTTTGTTATTGTAAAAAAGTCACAAGAGTTATCGAAAATTAAAATTTGTGTTATTTGGTAAAATAGTAATCTTAATAACGGAACCTCATACGATATATCAAATTCAAAATATATTGTTCAGAACTTTTCATAATAAGTATTCATAACTAACTCAAAACTCAGTATAAACCGATTGCTACAGTGTGGGACGCAACACAACGTTCCACACTCCACGCTGCTCCACGCACACATCATGTGCCGGCTAACCATAATTCCAACCACACTCCAACAAACAAGCAGTGCGACCATGGTTGCAGTTGGAACAGGCGCGGCTATGGCATGCCAGCATTTGATATCCCCGGCAACATTACCTCGCATACCGGCAGCTCTTTCAGTATTGGTGAGTCGTTTGTTGCCGGCGTAGTTTCCACAACATGCTCACTACCAAGGACTTTCGTTGCTAATCACTGCCGACTGACGTCATTACATTGGGTATTCACAGAGTTACAACGTCTTGCTCCCAAACAGTCAGGATGGTTGGTGGAACTACAAAATGTATATCCCTCCTCTTGGCCCTGACGAGCAGGCCTTTTCTACCTGGGATCATCGTAGATCTCTCCTTCGTGAACGCATTGGCTTGATCGATGCTGATGTTGTATGCATTCAGGAAGTTTCGCCAGTGTCATTTGAAGAAGACTTTGCTTTCATGGCTGATGACCTGGGCTATGATGGAGTGGAGCTATTCAGGAAAGGACGCTTTCGCCCAGCTACGTGAGTGCTCTCGCTGGTATGTGATGCTAGTGCATTTATGTGGTACACTATCCTAACATCTGCAAATGATTGTTATTGTCCTTGCAACACCTACTGTAAGGTTCTGGAAAAAAGATAAGGTTGAACTGATAAACCCTGCTCAGCATAAAGACCGAACTCTTCTCACTTCTTTTCGTATGGTTGATGAAGGCACAACAGATACAACGAAAGAAGATAATTGGCATGTTCTGAATTGTCATTTGCAAGCAGGAAAGCAAGGTATGTTCAAGTATTGCATGAAATTATACGCAAAATTCATTTCTGTTTGATCTAATATTGATCACAAACTAACTGAAAAGGCGGAAGACGTGTTCGTCAAGCATTTGAAGGAGTATCAACAGCTTTCAAGGCAGCAAAAAACAAACTGAAAGGTATGTATAACAGAAAAATGTACACTTGTTCATACACCCATTTAAAATTTATGCAATTCAAAATTGCATCTAATGGTCATATCTCTATTCTTATTTTGGATGATAGAGAATGAGCCAGAAAGCATGAAACTAATTGTTTGTGGTGATTTCAATGGAGGACAAGAATGTGGCGCAGTTCAACTCCTCGAAAAAGGTTCTATAGGTCCAGATTTTGTTGAAGATGGAGAAAAGGTTTCATCAAAAGATAAGATTCTTCCAATTCCTCCCATGATCGATGCAGTTTCCGTTGTTGAACGAGATGGGACATCGCCACCTGCAACACTTGTTGTTCCCGAATTGATATCCATCATGATTGATCAGGAGAATGATGACGAAACAGCCTATACCAATCCACAGTTTTCCAAGGTAGTGCTTGATAGTTTTGAGCGAATATATGCTCAATTTGCGACAGTTTCTGGGACAGATGGATCAGAACAAATGGGCAAGGAGGATGCTGAGCGCTGGCTCACCATTATCAATTTACGTGTTGGCCGTGGGACTGAATTTCGTAATGCAGCCAAATTTATGGGCTGGGTTGACCCAACTGAATCTGACGAATCGGATGGTGGATCCAAAAAGGTTGAGAAAAGTGAACGTCCTCCTATCACAATGCCTGATGATGGAATTTTGAGCTTCGATGATTTTGTAAATGTCTATCTCGATGAGTTGCGTCAGGGGAAGTTTTGGGGTATTGCGTGGGACCTTGCTGCATTAGGAGAGCCTCTTCCAGTGAATGATGTATTCCGTGCAAGATATGATAGAATATACTGCAGCTCATCACTCACACCAGTAGCCGTATTGGATACCAAATCAGATGTTGCATGCCCAAATCCATCAGAGCCATCTGATCACCTACCAGTGTGTGCGTCTTTCATTGCAACGTAGGTCCACCAATGGCTGATCGGAAAATCATGGAACTCAGCTGCTAATTAAACAATGCTACTTATTGAAAAAAGGTGGCCATGATTTTGTGTTTTATTTTGGGCTATATCATATACTTAGCCCCAAACACTCATAGAAAACACAAATATTTAACACATGATAATAGCAGCAGAGATGGAGGTTGCATGATATATTAAACCTTATGTTTGGGCTGGTGATAATCCAAGAGTTACGATAAGGCCTCTTGATTATTACCACCCTGGCTCTCCAGTGATCCATCTATCACACTTGTCAAAGCTGACATCCACATCATGAAATCTTCTTCAGACTCTGCTGCGCAACACAGCACTGGGGCGTCCATAATCTGCGCATTAATCATGATTTCAAATCCAAAAGGCTGACTAGAGGAACGAGGCGTGTGCTGCCAAATGATCAAGTGTGAAATATAGGTGAGTAAACCTGAAAGAAAAAGATTTCACAACATGCACATCATGGGCTACTTACATCAATTGAACTGACATCTGCAGTTATAAACTCATGAACGCCAGTGACAGCACCAGTATAGCTGTCCCCGTAACGGATTTGATACAACCCGTTGGCTCCATGCAAAACACAGTATTGCCTTTTGAAATTAAACGCTGTGGCAAAAGAGCCTGAACTTTTTCTGCTCGATTTCTTAAATTTCAGCTTCCGAGAGGACTTTTGCTTAGGGGTTGTGGGGTCATCGAGGGGTAGTGGCCGATCATTTTTGTCAAGCAATAATAATAGCAAACCCTTTGCAATAGGAGGATGCGCTGCTGGTTTGACTGCTGCCCTTGGTACCGAATGACGGGGACTGAGTAACTCTTTTAACGAAGGTCCACGACGGTCACTTTTGGTGGCTGATCTTGGTTGAACCAAAGAGGCTGAAGTTGATTGTGCTTGCGTCTCTCTTTCCGTTGTTTGTTTTGCTATTGCAGCATCGCTGTCAAGTACAGTTTGCTTCCACGCCTCCTGTTGGTTTCTCTCTTCCCTACTGTCATTTTGCATAATCCCGAATGCCGCGTACAATGAACTCAATTGCTGCTCCAAATCGTGCAATTGCTCCTCCAAAAATTGTACGCGATGTTTGGATTGATCAAGTTTCAGATCATAGGATTTTTGTGCTGATGTAAGCTGATACTGAACAAGGGATCGCTGCTCCTTTTCGCCAGCCAATGCTGTCTCAGCTGCAATGAGCTGCTGTTGGTGTTCGGCATCAACCTCGGATTGTGGGGCATTATGTAAAAGTATTGGAGGCGGCGTTGATGCACCGTTAGTTGTTGGCGTTGCAGTCGTAGCAAACTCAGAATAATTGTAGCTTCCTCTCGAAGGCGAAGCCATTGGCATCGGGACCATACTGCTCTTTTTCGTCTCTTCTTCCTCCTTGGCTTTCCACCGGCGTTCCCACTGATCCAATTGCGCCTTTTGTTGTATGAGTTGTGTCTCTAGAGCTGTATTTCTTTCCGTCAATCTCTGGGAATTTGCATATAGAGCATCCAGCTCAGATCGTAGCGTTGCTTCAACTTCTTCAAGCTCGCCAATCCTCAGCTCGAGAGTAGTACGGGCTCGTGCCGCCGCCTCTTGGTCGAATTGTTTTTGCGTAGGGATATTGCTCTCATCGTCGAAACCTTCTCCCTTGCCACGACGTCTGCCGCTCACGCTTCCCGCCCCACCTAGCTCCAATCCATCAACCTTCGCTTCTAATGTACCCACTATAGCCTTTAATTCCCCGTGTGCCTCAGCTTCGCATGCAGCCTTCAACGCTGCTTGCAAGTCGGTGATGGATAGGCCCTTGAGCTCGGATAGGATTCGCACCTGACGCTCTAGACGATCTATCTCGTTCGCCTGCGCATTCTTTCCGCTCTGGAGCTTGCGGAGCTGGACGGAGAGCTCGGATAAATTCGACATAACCAAGATGGATGGCTCCTTTGGTGCAAGAGTTGGCTGTTAGTTGATGTTGCCAAGGTGTTGCTGTTGACCGATGTTGTGGTGATCACTCCTGGTGGCTGTTCTGGCAAATAATGGCAACAAGGACAAGGGTAGCGAGGCGCAGGCAGGGCGCAGCCGTGAGGTGCGTTTGCCTTTGAGTTACTTTTTGGAAAGATGCTATTTATTAACATTTATTAATCATAATAACTAAATATAACCTAGAGATAGATAAAGCCAGGAGCAATGAACCCATAATGTATTTTATCTGAGTTATTTGTCATTCGCAGAGTTCTTCGCTTTTGGAAAATATCCAGTACTTTTGGTGATATAATACTGCATCAGTAATACAATCTTTTTATCGTGATGAACAATTTTGAATCTTTTCCCTTATTAAGAAAGGAATTATCGTATGATTAACTTCATACCTATTGTGCATTGTTTTTCAAACATACGGTTTGTTCAGGTTCGCATTGTTGTTGATGGGGATGGAAGCAGATGGAAGGTGGGACCGTGCGGCCGGTGCGTTGGATCACGACTGTGGCCATTATTTTTTGTGTTTAGTGTACGTTACAGTTAAATACCACGAGTTATATCGTACCCCCCCCGGGGTATAAGAACTTAGGCTAGTCTGTATCAGATGGCCTCCCGCC
>JALLAS010000668.1:0-11908 GCA_036939415.1 Detonula confervacea
GCGGCACTTAAAAATACAGAGTTTGATAGCATGAGCGAAGACTACGTGTACAAGGAGTTCAGGAGGAAGTTTCCTCATACGGTCTGCCCTACGAAGGCCATGGAGATGTAGGAGCGCCATGCACTTTGGACAACTTATCCCAATGTGAACAAGTGGTTTGACGGGACAAAGGAATGCCTGTACACTATGGGTATGCAGAGGACAAATCCCAGCGTGTTATAGATATTTTTGAGGGGATGAAGCTTCCCTATGAAATAGATGGTGAGTTGCTCGTCTACCATCTTTTCATTTATTACATTACCATTTGTCTTATCACTAATTTCATTCACAAATGTTTTCACTCAGCTAATCTAATGTCAGAACTAACATTCAAATATGATGTAATGCATCTTATTTGTAATTTGGATGAAACCCACCACAAGAAGTCTTTTCAGGGGGACAACGGTGGGACTAGGTCTGACACATTGACAAATCCAAACCTACCATGGGCTCGAACAAGATATGCCAAGGATTCCGGGAATCACTTGACTGGGTGTTATGGATCAACTCCTCTTGAAGCCATACCACCTGTCTTGATTTACATGACAACATCAAGACAGGATAAGAACATGAAGAGCCCTCAATGGGCAGATGGTCTACCAATTGTGAAAGGAGTGTGGGGTTTGGGTGAGTTGACAGCAATGGATGCGAACGTCTGCGTTCGTCTGAAGGGGAGCATGGATGAAGACCTCTTCATCAAAATCGTTCTCTTGTACAAGACTTTTTACAGAAACCTTGTGCAACGTTTTAAGTGGAATGGGAACACTTTAATCTGTGGTCCTCTATGTGCAAAGACTGACAGTGGGCCTGGGAGGCAGTGCAAGAGTGACCAGAGCATCAACTTCCGCCGCGACATGCATCTTGAGGGTATACACATCTTTCTAGGTCTTCCCAAATTCAACATCAGCCACTCAGGAGATGGATGATGTATACTAAACATTTAAGGGTGGCTGTGATACAAAGGCACAGGAGATATTTGCCACGAAGACCTATGAGAAGGCTCTGATGATTGAGCAGAAGAAGGACAACAAGGATGGTGATTCAATCATTATCCCGTTTGCCCATCTCACCAATGATGACCTGCCAGTAATCATCAACGGAAAGCCCGGTGATCCCATTGGGAAGAGGCCCTTCGACAAAAACTTCACAAGTGAGCAGATTATGAAGTCCTGGCTAGCAATTGGCTTTGCCCCATTCACGAGACAGACCCCGAAGCATAATAAGGTGCGGCACATGTTGGGAGAAGGAGGGGCGATTAGCAAAATGAAGGGAAAGTTGGAGTCTATACAGCCCAGACATACAATGCCCTGAAGGCAAAGGTAAATGAATGTGGAATCAATGATTTTGTGTTTAACTCAAAACTTGAAGTGCACAAGAAACACCCCTCCCGACAGAGAACTGAAAAGGAGCAGGTGAAGGCATTGATTGATGGGAAGGGTGCATTCAGCGCTGTAGGTCAGTGGTGCGCTATGGGTTTTCAGATAATTGGATCAAGAGCATTGGCGAGGGCACAGCTCCTACAGATCAAGAAAGACAAGGATGGTGATGCCAAAGAGATTTGCAAAGAAGGCAAGTGAGTATCAGACTAAGATAAATGCAGCCCAGGAGTCGTTGGAAGTTTTCAAAAGTGATGTCAGTTTGATGAAGAAGCCAGTCAGAGTGGCAGGATATCATCAAGTTCCTTCTTCCTCGGTTCGAGAAGGATGCCGCGCCTTCCAAATTGAGTAGCAATGTAAAGGTGAAGGCCAAGCTGGCAGAGTTTGAAGAGAAGTGCAATAAGACCTGGCCGGTTCTCCTTGAGGAAGAACTCGCAAAGGTCAGAGCTGAGTTGACAGAGTATGCAAAGAAGGATCAGGCCAATGTGGCGTGGGATAACTTCTTTCCCTCGATGAACAGTCTGGCGCAGATGGGCCTGATAGTGGAGTAGAACGCATTGCAGAGGAGGCAGGTATTTGAATATATATTAATTTAATACATCACTGAAGTGTTCTTATGCCATGGAGTCACCAACTAATGGTAGACAACATTGTATGCCTTCAAAAGCTGTATTCGGCATCGATCAGGGGAACGTTAAGGGTATCATGATACCAGTTCCAATGTAGATTCTACATTGGAATAAGATTTTGTTCAACTACTCCTCCAGGGGGGGTATGCTGAGGTACTGATCTGGACCCATTGGCACTCCATTACAAGTAATATTCAACCCAAACCCTGATAAGGTCCCCTCAGGGACATAGTAGGGATCAAGTTTGTTCAGTGTGAACCCATCATATCACCCATACCCGGCCTGGAAAATTGGCATTAGCATCGTTTTGTTCACCTATATATCTTATGCTAGTACCTATGACCTGAACTCTCCATACCACTGCTATGGTAGCTATGACAGTGGCTATGCCTATGCCTGTGGCCATGGCCATGCCCAGCCAGGGTTATGCCGGTCAACACCAACAACTTCAATCGCATTGCATTCCGGATCGGGTGGATCAAGGGCAAATGTAGAAGATACAAAGCTTGGTAAAAACATCTTCTCTTTCGCTCAAGCCTCTCAAGAGAACGAGAGACTGTTTTTTCAGCAAAAGACAAGCTTCAGCAGTCAGCGGCAGTGCTCTTAATTCTCAAAATGATGATGGAATTGTCAGTTGGCGGTGTTTGGAAACATGTGGTGTCGGTGTCATCGTTTGACACTCTGACCATAATCATCGTTTTTGTGATAGCTTAGATGGCATGTTTCGGTTCATCGGGGGGGAATGCAAAGTTGAACAAAAAACAACCGTCCTATACTCCTGGTGGCATGTGGAATCATATCCAGATGGTCACAAGTTCTCAATTTCCATGGTGGTTGTTGGTGCGTTTTATATTGCCCTTGTTGTATTCACTCCATGTCATCACATAAACAGTTGCAATTAATATTAATCCAAAGCCCTATCCATGATTCGCCATTGTAACATATGCTCATATATCACACAGGATATCACCCGCCAACTCCAAAATCGAGTGTTCAAAGTTTCTCTTCCCTTAGACCATAGGATGCATGTCTTTGTCGTGGGTGAGCCTGGAGTAGCTCGTTCCATACTTACTGATCCGTTGTCTACTAAACCAAAAGTCATCTATGGGCAGATAGGAAATGTAATTGGAGGAAATACTATGTTCAATCTGAATGGTCCATTGTGGCATTCTAAGCGAAAAGCAACTGCACCTGCATTCTCATCCAATCAAATAAAGAGAATGACCAAAGTTGCCTTAGAAAAGACAGATGCGTGGATAAAGAGCACATTAATAAACTCAAAGTGTGATTCGGGATTTGATGTCGGCCAAGAAATGATTAGGATTGTACTATCAGCATTTTCAGAGACTGCATTTGAATACGAAATGTCGACACAGGAACAAGAATACTTCAGGAATGAACTTAAACTTTCATTGATTGAATTTGCCGTGAAGAGCCCAACGAATCCTCTTCGCCGTATGTTTGGGTGGTTTGTTCCTGAAAGAATCCGTGCATTCACTGCATCAAAGAATCTAATAGCTATGATACTGAAGATTATGGATGCATACAGAAATAAAGAACACCTTCAGGATGGGACTATCATTCAGCTAGTCATGGAATCTGATGCATTCCCTACTGATGATGAGAAAGCATCGCAGCTGTTGGAGTTTTTACTGGCAGGGCATGATACCACTGCATACAGCCTCAGTTGGATATTGATGTGCATTGCTCGTAACGCCAAGGAGCAAACAGAACTTCGCGAATGTCTCTCTAAACTTTCGCCGATGGATTGGACCAGTTCTGACCATCTCAAAAGGAATATCAAAGAGGGGATGAGGCTTTATCCTGTGACACCAACAGGCGCAGCTAGAACCATTGGTAGGGACTTCATGACAAGTAGAAGTGAAATTCTACCAAAAGGGTCGATTTGCTACATGCCCAATATGTTGCTGTTTCGCGATCCTTCCATTTTTGAAGATCCAGGCTCATTTCAACCTTCGCGATGGATAAAGCCCAGCAAGGAAATGTCAGCTGCGTTTATCCCGTTCACACTCGGCAAGCAAAATTGCATTGGCCAATCGCTCGCAAACGCAGAGACATTTTCTATTATTGCGAGAATTTGCTCCGAATTTGAGTTGTCTCTAGAATCTGAAGGCTCTGTTGATTTTTTTCTCACTCTCAAACCTGTTGGTGCTCGTTTGAAGGCTCGGAAGATTTGTTCTATGTGAAGGTTCCGCTGATTTTTAGTGGGTTGCAGGTACTGGGTATAAAAATAGATTGACATCACATCAAACAGTCTACAAGAGGTATCTTAAATCTGCTGAGACTGGTAAATTGACTGGTAAATCCCAGTATTCATTCTGTCCAGGTTCTGACCTGGTTAGTTCAGCAAGTTGTTACTATTTTCATTTACAACTTCCACAACAAAGTGATACTTTTGATAAAGTTTTCTCTCCTGGCCCGATGGAACAATCGCCAAGCTGAATCAAGCTACACCTATCCATCTTGTAAGAGTACATATCACCTCCCTAAAATAATAAGAAGAGCACATAGCATTCTAGAAGGTTACCAGCAGGTGCCAGCTCACGTTGCTCTGACGTAAAGCTTTTTCTTGTTATCAGTCCGTCTACAAATGACCAGACAGCAACAATCCACGTTTCTTCATCTCTTCTAGCAGCGATGGCATTTGCATATGCATAGATCAATACATGGTAGGAGAGAAGTGTGCACTGTATTCATGCATTTTAGCAAGATCGTGGTGCCATGCATACATGAGAACGTGATAGTTCAGCAGTGGAACTCAGTTCCCTAGTCAGGACATGAAGTGCTGAATAAGTGCAAAACCCATGGAGCAAGAATTCAGAAGATGTCATGTTACATACATCACTTTTCCAAAAAACAACTTCCGCCAAAGAGGGCAATACATGAATGTTCTACAAATCGTTCAAAGCAGAATCGTAATATAGAGAGAAAAAGTTTAACACATATAATTTTAGAAGGAAAGCTAGCTCTACACAAAACATGGACGGCGAGCAGCATCAAGAGCACTCCAAGCAGGTAGGTACTAGTCTTCACCAGGGTCACCCATGCGTAGATGATCCAATAGTATTCATTATGTAACTTGTCATATGCGTGTGGCACTGTGGCTTGTATAGTTGGAAGAGTCCCTGTTGGCAGAGCGGGTGTGGCTGCAATGATCGTGTGGTACAATAATCTATGGCAAATCAACCTTCTTCACCCTCATACCCGGCTTCCGGGGCCTTCCCCTCCATTACCCTCCATCTACTAGATCTAAAGCAAACAACCCCCCTCATGCGTCCAGGCATCATTCCACAACTCCCTCGCATACTCGCTCTCGGCCGAAAGTGCATTGTCCCAATTGGCGATATTGCAATACTTTTCGTAACTGACATCAATTACCTCCAGTACATCACCCTCTTCATCTTCAATGTAGAGTTGACCGTCGGTACGGCATTGGAAGATGTGTTCGTTCACCTCGGTGGTTTCTCCTGCGAGGTAATCGGTCCTGGCGGCATCGTAGGGAGGTGGGCAGTCGGGAAGGGTAACGGTGGGCATGAAGGTTGGGGATTCGGTTGGGGCGGGCAGATCGAGATCGTCTTCTTCAAAGGCAGCTTCGGTAGCCGTGGTGGTGGCAAGTTCTGTGGAGACTAGAAGTTCTTCCGTGGAGGAGGGGCTCGTGGCGGAAGCATCTGTGGTGGCATCCGCAGTGGTTGCATCCGTGGTCCCCCACGCAGTAGCATCCGTAGCATCCATGGGGGTCGCATCCGTAGTCGCCAGATCAGCAATGGCAACATCCGTGGTGGCAGCATCCGTGGTTGCCCACTCAGTACTATCCGTAGCAGCATCAGTCGGCATACTAACAAGCACCGCCACCTCTGGCTCGTCATCAAGCACAATTGGCGCCAACTCCGGCTCATCATCAAGTTCAATCGGCGCCAACTCCAGCTCAGCGGCAGCAGGAGCCTCCGCCCCCACCACCGGCGCAGCGCACATACCCACGAGATCCCACGCATCCTCCCAATACTTCACCTGCTGCTCATCCCAATCTTGATCCACGAGTTCGATGCTGCAGAACTCTTCGTACGGGCCGGAGAGGCAGGCGAAGATGTGTTTGTTCATTTCGATGGTGTCTCCGGCCACATATGTGACGTCGGAATCGTATTCCGAGGGGCATGGGAGGAGAGTTGCTTTTGACCTCGTGTCATTGATGGCTTCGGCGGTCGCTGATTCGTCCTCCGTGGTGGCGGTGGTGGCATCAGTGGCCCACGTGGTGGTGTCTACTGCGGGAGCCACCTCTTCGATGTCGCTGTCTTCGTCTTCGTCTTCTACAGGTCCCATCTCTTCAATTTCGACAGTGTCTACGGCAGCTACATCAGTTGCATCCGTTGTTTCAGCCGCATCCTCCGTGATTGAGACCTCCTCGGCAATGGGAGGTAGCGCGGGAGCAGGTTCAGGAACCTCCTCGGCTTCAATAACGGGAGCTGCGGGGGCAGGTTCGGGGGCAGGTTCGGGATCGGCAACAGCAGCATCGTCCGGGGAGGTGGTCTTATCCCTCTTGGCCTTGGCATTGGCCTTGTCCCTCTTCTCCTTCTTCACCCGATGCTTCTCGTCATGCTTGGCCTGCTTTTCTTTCTTCTTCTCTTTTTCCATCTTCTTGGCAACTTCGCCCTCGTATTCGTCCAGGTCGATATCAGCTCCTCCCTTTTTGGTGTCATCGCGTCCTCTTTTGTTGTCGGCAGGTTTTTCCTTGGTGGTGTCACTCTCCTTTTCCTTGCGGGTATTACTCTCCTTTTCCTTGCTTGGTTTATTGTCCTTTTCCTTTGGGAGACGTCTTTGGCCTCTCAGTCCAACGCTAGTTCCAACTTCTTGTCTGCTAGCAAAGTCCGAGGCCATGGAGGCCGTTGCCGCAGTGGCGAGTAGGTTGACGATTAATACAGACTTCATCATATTCGTTATTATCAATATCAGTGGCTGTTTCTGAGTGCAAGCGTATGAGATCAAGGGTTGGATCAATAGATTTTTTGTTTCTTCGAGCTTGTGTTATGAGTTGATTGAGTAGGTAAATGAGTATGATCTTGTGATTGAATGTTCGATGTGTCTATTGATGCAATTAGCAAATATTGCGCCAACGAAAGCGCTGCGCGACAAAACACTTGTCATAAGATATAATCGTGTCACCTTACGGCCTAGCCAAACAACTCATCCAGGTGCACCAACCATTGAGCAGCGCATTCTGACATTGCAAATTGCAACGCCACATGATGATTGTCGCTCCTTCAATCACATGATAGCAGTGCATCCAACGGTAGGATACCGACTTGTGTAATTTTTGGCCATGATATTTTGGCTGATTTTGTCGGTATCCTAAAAAATACATCATGCGTAGGAACTTATATGTACAAATCAGGCAAATTTCAGTCGCGCGAAGTCGATTATTTTGCAAGAGCGCTAAAAATCAAGTCAAGATTCAGTGAAAAAATGAGATGCACACTCCTTGATGGACACTGGGAACGACGGAATGAATCTGAAAAAATGCGCAAGTCATGAAGTGGTTAACACATCATCAATTGGATTAATTTGAGAGAACACTCAGTACGCGGCATTTCATTTGGTTAAATGGTAGGAGTAGTATTGAAAGCGTTCCGAAGCAATAGACTAATATAATACACAGATACATCATATTGAATATTCAATAGATTGGAAAATGAAGGCTTCATTCATCCTACACCTGGCAACAATTACGCAACCATCCTTGCTTGCAGCGGCTGAAACAGCACCCGATGATACTCACCTGTCACGGTTCCAAACACACCTACCAAAGCAATACGATGTTATCGATACCTCACGACGGGATTCGAGAGAACTGGGCGGTAGCAGCGGCGACCGATCGCAAGAAGATATGGTATTGAAATTTAGGGACAAAGAAGAAGCATATAAGGACACGCGACGGAAGAAGAACAACAAGAGAGACAAGCAAAAAAATAGACGCAGCTATGGCAGTCCTGATAGGATGCCCAATCGGGCGCCACGGCCGCCGACTGCGCTGAGTGTCGGAAATCCGAGCAGCAGTAGTAGTAGTAGTAGTGGTCAACAACAACAACCGCAACCGTCATGGTGGCAACAATTGATTAATCCTACAAGTCCAACTACTACAGGAGGTAGTGGGGTGCAGAACAATTCGCCTGATACGACGCCAAATCCTACTACGAAACTTCCAACGTCAAAGCCAACGAAAAGGCCTACGAGAAAGCCTACGAAGCATCCTACCACGAAGGTACCCACGAATGTGCCTACTCCAGTGCCAACAGAAGAGGAGGAGGAGGAGGAGGAGGAGGAGGAGGTGATAGTAGTAGAAGTAGAAGATGGAGCGAATCCTACTAATCCAACTGCTACTACTACTGGCACTTCAAGACGAACTAGAAATCCGACAAATTTGCCAACTCAGAGGCTAACCGCAGAACCCACCACGGTAAGCGATTTATACATATTGGATACAAAGTCAGAGTTGTTTTTTGATTCTCTCACAGCTGACACGCAACATTTCGAACGTGTTTTTTTTCTTCCCATCACGCACAAAATCCAACTACAAAGACACCTACTAATTTCCCTACTGAAGTAAGTAGTTGCAATGAGAATATTGAATGTTGTATGCACCACGCATGCCCATGCGTCAAATAACTGAATGTGTTCTGCTGCCAAATATTTTATTATTATTTTGTAACACAGGATCCAACGGAATTTCCTACATCATCCCCAACTGAGTCTCCTACTGTTGTGAGTTTATAGCGAGATGTGTGTTTTATTTTTTGAAGATATCTTTCTTTTTTTAATCTCATATTCATGACGGACTATTGTTTTGGTTTCGGTATTCATAGAGCCCGACAGAGAGCCCTGCACTAGCTCCAAGTCAAAAGCCTTCACTTGTGAGTCACGAATATTAGGAGAATGAATCAAAGTGAAATAATATTCACGTCAAAAGAGTACAATATATTGATCTCACGTTCTCTTTCTGTTAATGAAATGTCAGGAGTCTTCAAATAGTCCGAGTCTGCATCATAGCAGTATTCCATCAGCGAGTCCGACTGATCAACCTACACGAGTGAGCAGCTATGATTCATAAAAGGATTATACGATAGTTCGATAATTCTCACATCTTTCTCTTCTCTCATCATGTTTCTCCAGGAGCCGTCAAATAGCCCAATCGAGAGCCCAAAACAGTCTCCGTCAGTGAGTCCTTCAACACAGCCCATAGATGTGAGTGATTGATTGTATTTCAGTTTGTATCAATGAACTATAAAGTGCAAATTTGTATTCCAAGATGCAATGATCCTAATCACGTGTTGTGTATTTGTTTTACTCCAGGAACCAACAAATAACCCTATGCACAGCCCCACTACTTCTCCATCTGTGACACCTACTAGACACCCCACAACGGACCCGTCAAATAGCCCGAACAAGGATCCGACTATTTCCCCATTGGCGACCCCCACCGAGCAACCCACAGATGTGAGTTCCTTTCAACTTAGCTATCAGTTGAATCAAAAATTCTCTAATTAGCTCTTGAATACAGCTATCATCGTGTCACTAATAATATATTCATCTTTCATCATTCAGAATCCTGCACCACCGCCGAGCAGCAGCCCAACAAATGCCCTCACACCCATTCCATACTGCCCACCAACCTATGACCCATTAAAAACGAATTTTACCGCGGGAGACCAAGTCGAAGTCGAATCAAACGTATTTGAATGCGTGGATGAAACCGATGAGAATGGTCGGTACATCTATGAATCATATTGCAACATTGCTGACGAAACGGTGGTAGAAGGCGATGGGGACGAAGTTCAAATGTGGATCAATGCATGGAGGTATGTGAGTACTTGCTATCGAACGGAGGTACCAACGGCATTGCCTACCATTGATTTTTCGGAGGTGCCCTCTGTGGTTCTATCGTCTGAGCCATCGGTGCAAGGCTCAGGGCAGCCATCTGGCGTGGAATCAGACCGACCATCTTTGCACAGATCAGAACAGCCATCCATCGTGGAATCAGAAAAACCATCTGTACAGCCATCAGGGGAGCCTCTTGCACCATCGAATAATCCAACGATTAGACCTTCTGTGGAAGATTCTGAGGCGCCATATGGGCAGCCAACAACTGCAAAGCCGACAATGTCGCCTAGCCTGTCGCCAACTACTAAAAGTCCAACATTTGAACCGTCAACTAAGCCATCTATCATGCATTCGGATGCCCCGTCTGTAACAAAATCTGAGCAACCTTCAGTACAGAGCTCAGAGCAACCCTCGGTGAACAAATCTGCAGCGCCATCAGGGCAGCCAACAACAAAAGAGCCAACGTTGGTGCCCACCTTATCACCAACTACCAAAAGTCCAACAAGTGCACCATCAAGTGAGCCAACTGTCATGCATTCGGATGCCCCATCTGTGATGAAATCTGGGCAACCTTCGGTGAACAAATCTGCAGCGCCATCAGGGCAGCCAACAACAAAAGAGCCAACATTGGTGCCTAGCTTATCACCAACTACCAAAAGTCCAACAAATGCACCATCAAGTAAGCCATCTGGCATGCATTCCTTGGTACCTTCGGGGGTAAAGTCTGAGCCGCCTTCTGTGCAAAGCACAGAGGTACCCTCTATAAAGAGTTCTGGAAGGCCATCTGAGCAGCCAACAACAATTGAACCAACTTTCTCACCTAGTGCATTGCCAACTACTGAAAGTCCAACAGAATTGCCATCAAATGAGCCGTCTCTTGCGCATTCCTCGGTGCCATCTGTGATGAAATCTGAGCAGCCTTCTGTGCAAAGTTCGGAGGTACCGTCCGTGGATCCATCAGTAACGAAATCAGAGCAACCATCGATACAAATCTCAGGACCACCGTCAAATGTGAAGTCAGAGCAACCATCTGAACAAAGGTCGGCTGCACCATCGGTTGCACAATCTTTGACGCCATCAGTACAGGGTTCAGCCAAACCTTCCTTTATTACTGATGGTCCAACGAATGTGAGTCATAACAATGCATTGGCTTGAGAAGAATAGCTACATTTATGCCAACCTATCAAATGGTTTGGTGCCAGACTATATGTTCACTCACAAATCTCTTTGCTTCACTGTGTTTAGAGCCCCACAAATCTCCCCAGTAGCAGTCTTCACAGCAGTCCATCAACTCCACCTACGGATCAGCCAACAACTGTGAGTGTAAGTTTTGTGCATACATTGCATCTGTCCATGTATTTGTTTCACTCATGATCGATTGAAATATTCAGAACCTCACATACAATCCGAGCAGCAGCCCAACAACTTCACCCACTGATCAGCCAACAAAAGTGAGCAAAATTCCGTGACATGAATACAAATTAATGAGTAAATTTGCTAACATGTTTACTTCTATCTATTCAGAATCCCACACTACACCCGTCTAGTCCACTTAAATATTGTCCACCAGCTTACAACCCTCTGGAAACAAATTATACTGTTGGGGATGAAGTTGAAGTTGAATCCAACATATTTGAA
This sequence comes from Detonula confervacea, assembly GCA_036939415.1. Taxonomy (NCBI): domain Eukaryota; phylum Bacillariophyta; class Thalassiosirophyceae; order Thalassiosirales; family Thalassiosiraceae; genus Detonula; species Detonula confervacea. The sequence continues at coordinate 11,573 of JALLAS010000668.1, forward strand.
TGTGCTAATGAACAGGATGAGAATGGGATCTACATTTATGAACCATATTGCAATATCGGTGATCCGAATTCGTCAGAAATTGTGAACATGACCATGTGGGCCAATGCATGGTCCTTTGTTGCTGATTGTAATCAAATAAACGCGAGAACACCATCGCCATCATCCAATCCAACATCGGAAGAGTCTGCCAAAAGCTCAGGGGTGGAAACGGATGGCGTCTCAGCTTCAACCGAATCACATCCTACTACCCACGCCCCTACCCTAGCGCCTAGCGTACACCCAACAACAAAAAATCCCACATTCAATCCAAGTGCAGCTCCCACAACAGATGCCCCT
>JALLAS010000669.1:0-11908 GCA_036939415.1 Detonula confervacea
AAATAATATGGGAGAAGAATTCCCAGAAGAAATCAACGAATCTCTCGTAATACGTGAGATTAATGAAGTGATGCTGATGCTGAAAGGATTTACTAAAGAGTCAAGTGTGAGCCTTCCAGCCATGGCAGATAAAACAAAGCTGCGTGTGATGAAGCTCATGGCCCTGCTCACTACATTCAGCAATTACTCGTCACCGCTACTCATGCATCTTATTAGCTGCCGCATGACCAAACTCACTTTTTCGGTGAGTGAAAGACTCTCTCGGCGTCTAATAAGAAGAACAGTCTCACCTTTTTCTCACTTATTATTGCCTCCGACATTTTCAGTTTGGATTTTGCAAAGATCATTCTGTGACAGGGTTGGTACACATGTCTCATGGTATGTTATGATAGTCACATCAACCCTTCTGGTTTTTCATACGTCATTCCTATTCTTACACAATCTTTGAATTATTTTTGCTCAGGACTGCTGCATTATTCAAACGGCGATATTTCGTTGGCAACTCAGACATGTAGGGTTGCTGAATCTGTCCTAAAAGAAAATCTGGATGATCACTCTTCCAGCGCCCGGCTGGCTGGAATGTTTTCGAGTGTTCTCTTGTTTGTAGAGCCACTTCAAGCCTCTATGGCACGCCTTCTCGAAGGTTTCCACTCAGCAAAAAGTGTTGGCGATGTAGACAGTGAAATGTATTGTGGTATGTATTACACTTTCAGTTCTTTGTTCTGCTGCCCTGATCTAGTTGATCGGCGAAGAACACTTGGCAACTTGCTGCACCAAATGGTAAGCCTTTATTGGCCTGTATCTCTCATTCGTTTTCAGTCCGAACCCAAATGCTCATCTTTCCACTCACATTCTAGGCTAAGCATAAACTGATGGGCATTCTTCACATTTCCATGTAAGTTAGTTCACCTCTTTCACCTGAACAGTTTAGCTCCAATCCTTGACCAAGCCCCCCCTTCATGTGTACAATGGTTTTATAGGAAAAACAGACTTAGACACAGGGATTGAAATGAAGTCAAACAAAGAACTTTACGAAATAGGAAAGCAAACTCAAAACAGTAAACTTGTGCATCAAGCGGTTCTGAATGAAATGTATGTTTATTGCTATTTCAGAGAATAGATGCTTTGCGCTCAGTTGGCAGAGAATCATCACAATCCAGAGGCAGCGAAGAGAACCTTAGACTTCATGGTAGACTTCTATGCTGGTATATGTGAGTGTTTTATTTTGTTTTTTACTCTCTGAGCAACCACATCTCTTACATGACACTAATGCGGGCCCTCCAATGACACATTTCCCAGCGGCGTTGAATTTGGCAAGGAATACAAAGAACGAAAACTGGAGTAAGGTTGGCGAAAATGCGGTTCACTCCATGTCTCGATTGGTGCAATATAGTAGCTGGAACTTTGAGAATAAGTTATTACTACTTGAAGCGGAACTTTATTATTTGAATGAACGCTTCTCCATGGCAGAGCTTGCGTATGTGTCTTCAATCACATCTGCAAGAGACCATAAATTCATCAATGAAGAAGCAATGGCCAATGAGCTGTTTGGTATTTATTTGGTAGAAAACAAGAAGGTGGATAGAGGAATTGAGCAATTAGAAATGTCATACAAGAAATATATGCAGTGGGGTGCGTTTAACAAAGCAAGGGATGTGGAAGCTATCATCCATGGGGTCCAAATGGTAAAGTACAGGAATCTTTTCACAAGCCCATGACAATAGATGAGGTCTCAGTTAACACAGCGTGAACTTTCAAGTCAACAAAATCCATGTAACTTTCATTGTGATATTTTTACTTTTCTCTAGCCACAATCCTGTTAGACCCAACCGCGTTGAAATTTAGAATGATATGTCTCTAAGGATGTGCGTCATTGAGGTCTTGAGTCCATGCTATTATTTCTTGATTTTGAGTCCGGCAAAAAATGCGCATAGATGATATCGATAATATCTGGAAACTTCCTCTCTATCGGTGCATATGCTATTATTTATCTCTGTCAGTGATCCTCCATAGGTATCCTTGCAACACAGCGGATACGAGCATCCCTTCACACTATTGCAAATGGAAAAATTGTTGCATGATTGTAAAGCATCTCTGCAAATCATACCACTTTAGCAGCCAACAAAATAAACTATGCGACAAAGCCGAAAAGGCTATCGTGTTACCACCTTTCTTTCCAATGTTTCTAATGCAGTTTCTACACCCAAACCATCTTTTGGCCACCTCTCAGGCATTTGTCAAAAAATCCTTCAAAACGTTATGTGATGTATACCACCGCCATCTGGTTGCATGGAGTCAGAAAATACATTTGTTTTGTACCACAAGCCCCATGAGCTGCTTGTGCTGGAAATTATTGGTGAATTCTTCCCGCAAAGCATTTCATAACCAGAAGTAATGGCATTTGATAGTTCGCAAAACTGGATTGGTGATGGTATATCGTTGATAAGTGCGTCCGGCCTTGTGTGTCTAATGGAACTGTTCAAGTTCAACGTACGAAGAAGTTCACCAGTGCTTATGTCCCACATAGCAAATAGGATATCATTGTCATGATTGGCAAATGGCGCAATGGCAATGCTCTCTGATTGATCGATCGCCAGTCCCGTGCATTCCACAGACCTCGTTTGGTGAACCATTGAATCTGGGATAGACATCTCCACAACTGTTGATTGTTGATACCGCGAATGGCGATCATTGTTGTTGCTTAGACGACGCAAGTCAAAGATGCGACATGCCCCAAACGATCCTCTGCACACCACCAAATTGTTATCCTTCTTCAACGGTTGGATTGATGTAGCTGAACCAAAAGATTCACCTGGATAGGTGTCCGAAGCAAAAAGCGCATCTCCAGAACGGCGATCTATCAAGGAGACGCTTCCATCTCGGTGCCCAAACAAAACTTGATTTTTGTTATCATTCCTTCGAAATTGTACACACAATGGCTCTGAATGACACCAATTATCTCTAATGCTAATGCAAGATCCTGTCAAAATATCCAAGAAGCTTGCTCCCACGCCACCATCGCCACAATGTGCAAAGGCCACTACGCCTGGATCTGCTCATTCAAAACGTACAAAAATGTTGCCATTGGTGACGTCAGCATTTACATGTGTAGCGTGTAGACTTATAATTTCAATGCGCACCTTGCAATGTCGCATCTGGCATAAAACAAAAATCATTGACGGGAGATGCCACTCCATGAGTTACAATCTGACTGGCGCCATAGGTTTGAACTGTCGCTGCTTTCCGAAGTGTGAAGCTACGTTCATCCTCCCTAGAATCATATGTCAAACAGCCTACGAATGGATTTTCAACGATACTGCAATTGAAAGATCTATCAGCGGCATGATAGGGCGCAAATCGTACTCCATGGTATTGCAAAGATTTGGAGGATCTGATAATAATAATATGATCAGGTGGAAAATCATGAGATTGAATTGGATTATTGCATAAGTGAATGGGAACAGCTAAAATAAAACGATGATAAAGAAGAGCTGGCATAAAACAAACAAACCTCTTGAGCTCCAATGCTTGCTGTCCTCTTCCACTGTAAGGAGTCCTGTAGTAAATTGCATCATCGTTGGAAATGGTAGCCACATGAGGCATGGTAGCCGACTTTCGATCGGTCGCGAGGTTGGGAATGATGTCAAATGTTGACGCTGTAGGTTGAAGATACGATTTGCATTTGCAGTCGTATGGTACGTTTGAGCTCCAAGACGACTTTTTATTTCTTCGAGGCTCCTTTAGCGGAGGAAGCATCGAGAACCACCTCTTCGTTGGCACAGATCCATCCTCCCGAGAGATGTGCTCCATTATATTTTGTGGACGTTGTTCCGGAACTTCGTACGCTCGAATGGGTTTATCATATGGTGCCGATCTTCTTTTAGAATGCATCCTGACGCTATCATTTTGGATCATCTCCAATGTGGATTGAGTTGGTACTATTTTTGCTGTGGTAGCAATGCTCCTGGGACCCAGAATCGACGCGATTGCATTTCTTTTAGACGCGGTCGTGCAGTATTCGAGTGACGTTGCGAGGAGAAGAGTTGTTCTATTCGTACAAGGTATGTCGTGAAACTTCTTTGCATTATGATGTGAGAGTTTTTCGCGCTGCTTCTTCCTCTTCCACTTCTCGGCCTTTGATCCCATGGATGACGATGCCGATCTTTCATTATTACTACTACATTGGCTCTTCGGCAGCAGTGTGCCACGATATACAACTTTGGTCACATCTTCAGCCGTCACGGGACCGTCCAGTCGAAAGATCTTTTCATTTCCCAACAATAATTCATCTCGGCAGTCATTGCAAACTAATTTTTTATTGGCCTCCCTGATTTGCTTCTGAATGCGTTGTATGCACACATCATTATTACTTTCCGACTTGAAAGCTGACTTATGGAAGTATCTCTTCGTCGTAGGATCGTATTGGAAATCACCAACAGGTTTATGCTTGGCGGCATCATCATCATCATCTCGTTCCTTTGATGGCAGTGCCGATTTGAGATTAGAAGTAGAGGAACCTGGTTCTGTGGGTTGAGGTTGAGGGCCGTCGCCCGTCGTCGCTGCCGTTGTTTCTTCTATTGATTGTAACTCTTTTAACTGCTGCTGCTGCTGCTGCTGCTGCTGTTTCTTCTTCTCCCGCTGTCTTCGAAGTTGCGCCATAATGTCATCCCCACCATCATCATTAGCATCGTCAGGCTCATGATCATGATGTGTTGCCTTTCCACTTTTCCTACCTCCGTTATTCGGCTTTTGGCGTTTGGATTTGTATGATGATGGTGGTTTCGGTTTCCTACGCCCCCCGCTGTCACAATGACGATGATTCATGTTTGTTTGGCTTCTTGCGCTGCCCTCAAAGCTGGCTCCGGGTTCAGCACTCAACACTCAATAATTTGATCCGACCAGGCAGAGGCCCACACCACGATCAAATTTCTGTTGTTTGGGAGGGTGGTGAAAGAGATGATGCATGGGATCAAGATGGGGCGGAGATGGTGTGCTGGGTTTGGCAATTTTATTGAAATGTATACCTCGTAAAATAGCAACAGTGGAAATCCACAACAATAGACATTATAAAGTAAATATCGAGTAAGTTGGCAAGAAAAGGAGAGCTATACTTTTCGATAAAAATATCAATCAAAAGACTCCAAGTTCACACGTGACGGAATCCGCTCCATAAACCCCTCACGTTTCTGACATCAAATACCTATATATTCCAGCGTATAAAAATCACTGAATCCATCACGTGATTATCAGAAGAGGGCGCATGCTATGATCTATGATGTATGTTCATTCGTCGTCGTTGCTGTTCGCTCGTTATTCGACGTCCTCAATTGATCCCAGATCCGCACTGCATCAATTCAATCAACCCTTCGCTCGGCCAAGGTTCATGGATGGCAGAGCGTTCAAGAATATCTAGTGCTGATTTGGCTGTGGGTATGCTAATGTTTGCTGGAACGTGTGAGGCCAAGGCAATCCATTAATTTCTCTGCGGCTGTATAGCTAGGCGGGCATCATCATCATCGTCATCATCATCATTATTATTATTTGAGGCATGAGTCCCCATCCGGCCGTGTGGCGCAACGGCGCGTGCACCGGCTCCCTCTGGAAGTCTCATTCCCGTCTTAGAGCAAACAGCCCCGCCGCCCAATATCCAAGTGCGGATGATGCAGAGCTCGATGGCCCCTCCCCCAACAACAACAACAACAATAACAACAATGGCAATGGCAATGGAGGCTCGCCCCAAAAAACACCGAATCCATCATTAGAAGCCCTTTCCTCCAATATCGAGGGCATACTCGCGGAAGCCAACGAACGACAACGCGTCCACGAATTTTGCGTGCTGGTCGGAAACACATTGTGGAGCTATTCCGACGTGTGGGCCTATTCCAAGGGCGATCCGCCCACCAGCGAAATACGCATCGTGGGCGCCTCGGCGTGGAATCCCCCGTCGGTGCTATCCCCTCTCAAATCCGGATCGTCGACATCTTCCAACGCTACCAAATCTGCCGAATTTTTGATCATCACCTATTCGGGAACGCATGCGAGGTGTTCGGCGCCCACCCCGCAAGATAAGGACGAATGGCTGGCGGCACTGCATGCCGGATTGGAGGGCAACATCATGGAGAATCGAGCGGAGACGCTGATCGCCCTTTTGGGGGATCGGCATAGAGGATTGGCGTCCGATGCTGCTTCGGACATTTGCCCCAAAGTCAACAACAACAGCTACAACAACAACAACAACGGGGATGGCAATGACAGTAAAAGAAGGACCCTCGAAATAGACACGGCGGGGGGAACAATCAAATCCCGCGCCAAATCCGACGCCATGGTCCAATCCGCCATCGCCGCCGCCCTATCCTCCTTTCGGGCCGAGGATTCCTTCCGTCCGGTCGTCCCGCCCCTCCCCCAAAAAATGCGCCGCGACAAAAAAACGATGGGCGGCAGGGGAGCCTCCGCGCACTTCGACGATGCCGCTTATCCCGCCTCCAGCCACACCCACTGCACGGCCTGCGGGAAGTATCCCCCCGAGTCCAAAATGCATATCGACGCGGCGCCGCTGCCGGAGTACGGGATGGAGGTGCGGGTGGATTTGTGCGACGATTGCTACATCGCCCAGGGGGTGTTGAGGCACGTCAGGTATTTGGGATGGCTGTACGAGGTGGAGGCGAGCGATCGGAGCGCGGTGAGGATGGCGTGGAGGGAGGTGAAGGAGTGGATGGAAAGGGGCGAGTGGGAGAATGCTGGTTTGAATAAGGGCGGTGGTAGCAAGAGCGGTTCGGGAGATGCGCTGGAAGGCTGGACATTGTCTTCATCGTCATCGTCTGCGGCCAACAAGGGGACGGATGAGGCATCGGCCAGATCTATAGTGCAGCTCGTTAGCAGTGCTGATTTCGCCGTGTATCGTCAACGATCCAACACCCTCGATTCTTTGTGCCGAGCTTTGGAGAAACGCAAGGGGAACGCATCTTGTGCATTGGATTTTTTGGAGAGTATCGAGGAGTGTGCCGAGGCTGCGGAAAGTTGCTGTTTCGGGGATAAAGAAGAAGCAGCTGGATTAGAAACAGAAGAAGAAGTTGTTCGTCAAAAGGAAAATATCTCGCTCAAGAAGGAAGCCTTCAAGGTGGCGGGAGATATGTCCGCGGCGCTCAAGCTACTCTACGAGTACGCTTTGCCGCCCGAGCGTAGAACCTCATCCACAAACGGCAAATCAGCCGCAAACTTTGGCTCCTGCGACAACGCCGACATGCTCGCCTCCATTCTCGAATTCTTCCTCGACCTCTGCGCCGAAGGCCAGATGGACGCCCTCGCCTTCTTCTGGCCCCAGCTCTGTCACGTCCACATGCAAATGCTTCCCCCTAGAGATACGGAAGAAATGATTCGCGTCGAGTTGATGGAAGATTTCTTATTGACCGTATCGGCGCGGTATTCGGTGCATTTAGCATTGGATTTGGTGTGGGGCCTCACGGCGGATTTGGAGGAGAGCATCGGGATGAATTGCAATGCGAACAGTCGAAGGAGGAGGTTTGCGATATTGAGGTTTGTGAGCGAGTTGGAGAGCTTGCTGTTTGATTTCGATGGGGGGTGGGGCGGTGGCGGGGTGAGCTTGAGGGGGATGCTGTCGCCAAGTCGACATCAGGCGGCGTTGTTGAGGGATGCCATGTCGTTGTTGCAGCTAAGGAGGAGGTTTGGGAGCCATCGTTTGAGCAAGAGCGTTCGACTTGATAAGCTTAGAGCTGAGGAGCTGGACTTGCTCGGCTTCCCTACCGCGGACGATTCCGAGGAGAGGGCTCACGTTGCGAAGAATGCATCGTACTTTTCATCGCACATCACATTTGCGCGCAAACTTGGAGATGTGGCGGAAAAGCTGCGTTTCATGGATAAGGAGCTTCGATCCGATGCCTTGAGCGAAGAGCTGAAAGACATCAATGCAGCGGGGAAGATACTGGGAGGAGATCCTTTGAATCGATTGTGCGGAGATGGAACGCATCAGAAGACTGTTTATATTCCCATCAACGAGGGTCACGTGTTTAATAGCAAGGAGCGTACTCCGGTTCTTCTCCTCGCAGAAGCGGTGAGGGACCCCAACGCTCCCGAAACACCGAGGGTGGCCGATGAATGCATTAAGACCCAGCNGGCCGATGAATGCATTAAGACCCAGCATTATTGCCCTGATACGGCTGTACTGGATCCACCGAAAGAGAATGTCAATTCTGACATTGCAGGAATGGATGCAACGAAAGAGAATGGCGATTCTGAAGTAAAAGGAAAGGATGCGGTTGAAGAGAATGGTGATTCTACCTTACCCGATAGCAAACCTGAACCAAAAATACGCAGTGGTAGCTGTGACGCAGGAGAGTGCTCATTAAATTGTGTCAGCGATGACGAAGACGGCAAAGATAACGGGGATGTTTTGTGTCCACTTACGCCAAGCTCTCCTCATCAGGCCCTCGCGGTGGCATCGGATGAAAGCCCCGGAAGGCTATCGCACGGGGTCCTTGCCCTTACTCCAAGGGTGTCTGAAGCAACGGATGTGACTGAGGAGGGCAAAGAAATGATGGCGGATATGATTGCAAATCTTATTGTGAACCAAAAGAATCATGTGCCGCCTCCACCACTTGGTGATGGTAACGCTGAAAATGTCGGCATGAACCATGGAGAAATTAGAAAACCGCATCATGCACCCGAATTAGATCATAGAAGAGGTCAACAAAAGGCTGCTATTGAAGATGTGGTGGCTCAGTCTCTCCCCGGATTGACGGGATCTCGCTCGGTGATTTCCACTCTAGCAACCGTTGCCCAGCAAGAAAATGCTAGAAAGGTTTCTGCACTTGGGTCATCCGTCTTCCCACAATCAGGAAAAGCGAGCACATCAGGTGATTTGTCCAAAAGTGCTGGGATCCACCTGACAGCGGAAGGGCAATTCCGTAGGGATGTCTTATTTGCAATTATGGAGAAAGGAATGAGGGGGAATAATGTCATTGCCCAAGGCGCGGCCACGGCTGCCCGTCGTGCAATCCAAGCTATGGATCGAAAGCGAGCAATTGCTCTCTTGAACGAGCCGGCTGCCAACGATGACAACTTAAGGAACGGTGCTCTCAATGAAGGATACGGTGGAGGCGCCTTGGGTTTCCATCAACGAAATAGAAGCGATATTACCATTAATGCAGCAATTGATGAAGGTGAGGTGATGGAGGCCCTCCGCTTGCTGATAATTCAAAACCAGGTGGCTCAGGAAAATCTAAGCACGGAGAATGCTGTCAAGGCAAATGGAACTCTACCAGGTCTGACAGAACTTGAGGCTGATTTAGAGTTGCCTGAACATAATCAGAGAGAGGTAGATGCTGGTGAAGTGGATAAGAGGCTAGCAGGGTGTGGCAAAATATCATCTTCCATTCTGTCTGCTCTGCGTTTGTGGAAGGGAGGCATTGTCAGCAATGGAGAACTTCTTGAACTAGTTCAGAAAGATCTTCAATTCTTACAGCAATCTGCAGCTTTTGGGTCAGCTGATGAAAAGAAACTTATTGAAGACTCTGCATTTTGGGGACGATTCTCATTTGGTGAACGTTGGGCTGAGAAAAAAGCGCGCTTGGCAGCTTCAAGCCCGCATGGATCGTTGCCAGGATGGGACTTGGTTGGATTTATTGTGAAATCAAATGATGATTTACGGCAGGAAGTCTTTGTGATGCAACTTATAGGACTTTGTGAGGAGGCATTCAGGACAGCAGGACTTGATCTTTGGGTCCATCCATATGTTATCGTAGCAACCGGCCTCTCCACGGGTATCATTGAATGTGTGAGAAATGCTATGTCATTTGATTCATTGAAAAAACGGCCTGGTTATGGCACTGATGGGCTTGTAGGGCACTTCCAAAGAATGACTGAAATAGCAGCAGATCCATTCAAAGAATTGAACAAGGCGAAGCAGAATTTTGTCAGCAGCCTCGCTGCGTACTCTCTCATGTCGTATCTATTCATGTTCAAAGATAGGCACAACGGCAACTTGCTCCTTGACACAGCGGGTCATGTCATTCACATCGACTTTGGGTTTGTATTTGGAATTGCTCCAGGAGGATCATTCAGTCTTGAACAATCAACTCCTTTCAAACTGACAGATGAAATGCTCGAAGTGATGGGTGGTCTTGGTTCCCCGCTATTTTCTGAGTTTGTCACGCTGTTCTGTTGTGGTTTCTTAGCCCTGCAGGCACATGCTGATACTTTTCTTACAGTTGTTGAAGTTACGTGCAGAGGAAGCAACTTCCCATGTTTTGATGGGAAAGATCCAGAAGAGATCGTGTCAAAACTGAGAGAACGCTTCTGCCCAGAGCTCAGCAAATCTCAAACAGTTGCATTTGCATTGGACTTGATCAAGTTTGCAACGACATCATACGGCACGAAACAGTACGATTATTTTCAGTATCTGTCTCAGGGCATAGCAACTTAAATTAGGTTGGATACACAGTCGATTCGGCTACATGATCATTATTGGATAGACACAAGATGAGAAAGTTGCATTGTCTTACCTCAGCAGTCATTCTTATGGTGAGGAGGAGTCTCTCATTTTAACTCTCTGCCATTACTTACTGCATGGCAGCAAGGCAAAATGAGACGTCTTAGCAAATGTACAGAGCAAAGGCCCCACGCGACTGGTTCGGGGATTTGTAGAAAGCTATATAAAATGCCAAAAGAAAATGAATGATTCCAATAACGTTGGACAGATGCAAGAATCACCCAAGTGCTTCTTCATTTGTTATGTACATTAAATCTTGGCGTATTTGTCTCTTGGTTTTGATTGGATTGTTTTGAAGGCCATGATCTCGTACTCGGACTTGAGGTGTTTGGTTTCGCTGAGCATGTTGTTCCACACATAATAACCCAGGAATTTTATCCTCTTCCTCGGATGCTGGTAGCTATCCTCTATGCTCTATGTTGTGAGATAGAGTTGTACAAGATGAAGACATTTCTGGCGAAGCCCAAACAATGGAGCAGGTTCAGCGGGTCCAGGCATGAGCGTAAATAGATTGCACCATAACTTACCAGGTAGATGTTCAGTTACCATCAATTGCTGGTGCCATTAAATATCACCATTTGGCCACTGATTTTGAAAACTTTGAACACTTGTCAAAAAAAAACACCTCCAGGAACATTGCAGATGTGTCTGCTAAATTAGGTAGATTTAGATCTAGATTGATAGAAATAGTTTTGTCTACGTTCACGGCGTGAACACGTGAAATATTGTCTCGATCACACGGCGTGATCGAAACAACATTTGTCTCGATCACGCACAAATTGTGACAACATTTGTCTCAAGTCTTGGTTGTCTCGATCACGCTAAATCTGTCTTGATTTGTCTCGATCACGGATAGCCTGATGATTGCCAATGGAATAAAATTGCTGCCGACCGCCTAAAACGAATCGTCCTTTCTATTTTCTATTTATTATGAAAAGCACATTGCGAGGCTCAACGATGTAAACGATGTCACAACAAGGCGTTGACACAAGCAAGCAACGTGCAGCGCAAAACCGGCAATGCCCACCGTCGGTCGCCGTCATCCACCCCGTCCACAGAGTAGCGGCGCCGACGGCCGTCGGCAGAAATTGCTGCAGTTGGGGTTACTTGCGGGGCGTAACAGCATTGTTGACTGTCGACTGTAGGGACAACGACAACAACGATGGCGCCATCGGGTCAGCCATTGAAATGGGTGGCGCCGCCAAGTCCAAACATTTGAACGCTGCGCAGAATGGGGGGGGGCTACAATATCGTTATCGTATGTTAGCTTTAATTACAATCAATAATAGAATTAATATATCACCCTCTCTATTAGTCTAGAGGATTAAAGCATGTGTTGGGATACCTTGGTACAGAGCACGTGAACTAAGGTAATAGTTTCGTAGTGTTAATAACTCTGTTAGC
>JALLAS010000670.1:0-11904 GCA_036939415.1 Detonula confervacea
CGCCATAGTTGTAATCGGGGAGGAGGGTTGACGCCACCTCGCCGACGACAAGCAAGGAAAGTTTTTCGAGTGTTGTTGAGTTCCCACATAGGGTACCGCGAGCTCACTCTTTTCTGTCGTTTTAATACTAGAATGTTTGTGTACTTTTTCTTAATTTAATAGAGAAATGAGTGTATGTTGACATGAGATGATTGTGTCAGATTTTGGGCCTTTTTGTGCCACTTAGAAATGGAAAATACCAGTCACTATGAAAAGAGACAATCAAGAAGTATCTAAGATGACACGACCGATACTATTAGTATAATTGGCATCTACTTCGGGGCCTTTATCAGGGGGTAGGAGTTTATCCCCCCATTTTAAGCCCGTGATTTAAACAAAGACGAAAATTGTTCCAGATGGTTACAAGGAAGATATATCCAAACTTATCAGCCAGCCAGCTCACACAAAAAAACGAATGGAGACCGTTCACCTAAAACAGCCTGAGACCCTTGCTTGGTAAGCCAAAAAATGTCAAACCACCAGGATAAGATGTACCACATGATGATATTTATTAGCTGTGGGCCTTGTGCATATCAAGATAGAGAAATGCTGAATTGCGTGCCTGACATAAGTAGATCCACGTCCAAACGAATGATGGAAGTGCTTGAAGACTCAAAGCAATAGAGTCCAAGTAGCCACTCATTGATGGATATGGATGAGAAAGAGTGGTCAGATGCTTACAACATGATGATGCAAATAGTAATGGAAGGAGAAGGGGGGTGGCAAGATAAGGTTCCAGAAAAGGAAATGAGTGAGTAGCCAGCACAGTACGTATGAGCTGTGGACCTTGTACAAATCTGGAGAAAGCACTTCTTACATAATTAGGTACACGCCCAAAACAATGATGGAAGTGCTTAAAGCTGTATAAATATGAATGAGAAAGAGTGGGTAGATGTGTACAATATAGTGTTACAAACACTAATGGAAGGAGAAGGAAGGTGGCAAGCTATGGTTCCAAAAAAGGAAGGGGGGGTAGTCAGGATAGTACATTGGTACTCACAAGCATACAATAAAAAATTCTTGAACGCTATTTAAGTTGCTTGGGCAAAGTTATACTTACTCTGAAATCTACCTAGTCTGCGAGAAAGTGAGTTCAGACTTAAAAAGGTGAGCGCCATACCATGCCGGAGTAAACGGTTTGGCCAAAACTCACTTTAGAAACCTGGATGTTAAGGTTAAAGATGATTTGAATATATTTACATTAGCAACCAGACTTCCGGCCCTTCAGTTTCAAATGCAATAACGGTACACAATCAATTGCGAAATAAAAAGGCTTCGAAGGGAGGTCAACACACTCTTGCGGTGGAAGCAGAGCGCCGCTACATCGTCGGATACACTCCTCGTCACAAGTTGTGGAAGCGTGAACCTCCCTTCACGGCAGAAGGACCAGCGGAGTTCAAATGCTTGGTTGATATCATGCAGCCTCTGGTGATAGGCGAAGAGAAAGATCCTGGGGACTCGCGGCGACAGATATTTGATGAGATGCCACATCTCTGTCTGGACAATCACTTCAGTGGTGATGCGACATCAAAGTATGTGGGAAGTTTGGGGTTGAAAAGCACAGTGACGTGTTGCCGAGACCAATTTCCAGTCGGCGTGCCAAAGAAATACTTCCACGGCCTGAAGGAGTGCATGGTGGATACGATGTCGAGGGTTGCTCATTTTGAAAACCCGATCATTGCTGTAAAACATGTTGTGGGTACAACTCCAGGCGAAAAAGATTACACAATTGTGCACATTTCTTTTCAATCCACATGTAGCACCAACATCCAGTGCGTGAATGTACTACGCGAGGTGACTACCTTTGTGATACGTCAGGAGCGAGGCAGAAATCCCAATAAACGCATTTGGGCCATTGAAATGAAAGAGGGAAGAGAGATTTATCTCAAGACGTATCCCACAGTGGATAAGGTGGATCAAATGCTGAAAGAATGAAATCTCGTATATATCTGCTGGAAGTGGTGGCATGCACCAATGCGTCACACAAAGTCAATTGGTTATTGCATGGCGTATAACATGTATTGTGAGTGCGCAGAGGGTGACCTAAATAAACGGTGGAAGTTGGAAGTCAGAATGACTGCAGGAGAATTCAGAGAGAGGCTGGGACAGCAAATGATTCAATATGAATCATCGCACTTGAAATATCCTGGGGATGCAGAGGTACGGAGCACAACACAAAAATCGAAGAAGCGAAGAGGGACAGAAAAGGATAGATTGGAAAGAGATGAGTCCAACACATTCCGTGTTTCCTATGGTATGTATCTTGATGCAAAGTTTCCAAGGGGAAAGGATACTGCAATGTGCAGTGACAACTTCAAACTTCTGAAGGAGCACTTGAACTCCTTCAGCAACAGCAGCACAAAGGGGAAGTGTCAAATGTGCGGGCAGGTCACATATGCCAAATGTTTGAAGTGTAATCGGCATTGTTGCTGGAGAAAGGACAAGAAGAAAATGGCATCTTTGACATGTTGTTTGGACATGCATGATGATGACTATTTGGGGCTCAGTATGAATGAGCAGTTTGTGAATTTTGGAGTACCGAAGAAGAAGTTTAAGAAGGCAACAGCAAAAGAAGTGAAGAAAAATGCTAAGCATGTACGGGACTTGAAAAGGAGATGGGAAACGGAGGTGCGGGATAGGGCGGACAACCCAGAAAATGATTGTTAGAAAACTAGTTACATGTGCATTATTAAAGTACTGTGTCTGCTAATCATAGAGCAAGCTGACCATAGAGCTTGCACACAAAGCTTGCACACTATGCATAATAACACAGAGTTATGCAATGATAGAGTAAAGTAAGTCTGTTGTAAAGCCTGAACAAAGCCTTGATAACATGCAGTTAAGTCACTCATGCTAACACAATGTGGCAAGAACAACTTGAAGTACCATGCAACTTGCTGCTAAAGCAGTGCTCATGTCAGTAAGTACAGTGTAGCCTCAAATTCGATTCACATTTCCCAGGTAGTTTTGACGCAGCCTAGACAGAAGTGGGAACCGAACCCTTGGACACAAAGTACTCACTATCAATGATAGCCACTAAACCAGTGTTGTTGTGACGAAATCAGAAAAATTGTTTACTAATAACTACAATTGTTTCAATTCACCTAGGTGAACTACTAACTAAATAGTACAAACGAATAGTACATAAAATGAGGCACGGAGCTTTGGGTAGTACAGCGTGAATTCACCTAGGTGAATGACTAACTAATTAGTACAAACGAATAGTACTTAAAATGAGGTGCGGGGCTTTGTATAGTACAGCGCCGAGTAGTGGATGAAAACCTACGTAGGATTTCATATAATGTACGAATTTACAGAATACGCGGTATGTTGTTAAAAATGGGGTTACAAATATTCGGACATGAGGCGCGACGCGATTTTAGTACATATTTGTATGTTTTTTACGATAACGTGGGAATTCGTAATGGGTACAAACCCCAGCGTGCGCGAAGGATGTGCGAAAAGGGAGGCGCGAAATAACGCACGTGTGGCCCCAATATACATGGTCGGTGCCCCATCTAGACGATAGTTTGTTTTGACACTGATTGTGGCAAGATAGATGTATGCCGAAATCCATTTAGTCATGTCCCTTTCTCTGTAGTCTGGTAGTACACCTTGACAAACCAAAACACGTGTTGATGCTGCTTTTGAGGCGGTAGGCTGAAGTACATTTGAAACCAAAACCGGTCTTGATGCTGCTTCTGAAGCGGTAGGCTGAAGGTGATTTGAATCAACAACTGCTATTGCTTCATCACCCATACTTTCGGGTGGACATATGGCTGCAGCGTCTATGCTTGTTGATCCTGCCGGGGCAGAGGTAAGAGATACAAGGCTGGCACGAACACGTGGATATTTGGCTTTGTTGTCAGAAGCTTTCTTGTAATGTGACATGATACTTACAGAAAACATCTCCCCTTGTTTCAGTGCATTCTCTTCAAGGCTTGAGAGGTCATGTTATCTATTCTTCTTCTTCTTCAACTTGAGGATTTACAAATTCTTAAAGTTTGAAACAGCAGTCTTATGAACTCCAATAGATTTGTGCTCGTTCCAGCGACCGATGGTGAAGACTCGGTCCTGACGGTTAGGGACTTGTATGTCACATGCCTTACACCAGAACCACAAACCAAGTTTTGTATCTACATCACTACAATATGTGTTGGTTGATGGAAGAGTGATGAATGAATTAAAAGAGCTGGAAGGTTTTCCTCTAGGTTTAACCTGATTGCTATTCTCCACAAGGGTCAGTATACATATGTTCAACACAAATGGGCATCTCTAAGTCAGATGCGCACGTATTGTAAGCAAACATCTCCAAAATTGTGTACAATCAAGATGTGGAAGTAGTAACTGCTGCATTACAATAATACAGTTATTTATCATGACATCTCTCCTCAGTGGTACTCTGGATCCCAAACCCACAAATTCATCAACCACCTATTAAAAAAGAAGTGTTTCCACATCAATGATAAGAAAACTAGATGGCTATGGAAATAGAAAAGTAATAATGCACAAACACAATCATACGAAGCAAGACACAATACAAACAAATATACACTCACTTCTCGCCCACCTTAACAGGCATCGCGGCATGATGACTGAAATCGTCCATATTTCCATCCGGCAACTGACTGTAAAACAAAACCGCCTTGCCCACCTCCGGTTCCACATTCAATCCCTCTCTCGTATCCGCATTGACATATCTCGGAAACTGCGTCGCTCCACCTTCCATACCCTCGTTCAAATACAGCAACAACGTTGCGAATCGCGCCGGCTGATCCTTCCTATTGAAATCGGCATATCCAAAATCATGATGGGCCGTGTACTCCTGCCCCGGATCGTAATGCACCAACTGCAACGCCTCTGCCAAACTAGCCGAACTTTTCATATGGGGATATTCCTCCTTTGAACGAGGGCGCAACAATGCCTCGTCGATGCGCATCAAATCCGCCGCGCGACGGTAGATGGTATCGATCATTAAATCTTTTTCACGATACACCCACGTGTTGAGGGAGGTACGGGTGTCTTTTGAGTGATCTCGGTCGTTGTCCCCGGCATTGTCGCCGGCGGTGGTGGAGCGATGGAGGCTCATGCCAGTGGTTAGGTACATGATGTGATCTACCTCTGTTTGGGATAAAAAGTTTTTGATTTCGAATGCACGGGGTGCGCTGAATAGATGATTGTTGTTATCGAGTTTTGGTGATGTAGTTCATTTTTTATCCATCGTAAAATTTGTGAGAAAAGTTGTTGCAAAATTAGAAAACCATCATCAATAATACTTTCCACATAACAAAGAGTAAATCATATCACATGGGCTGTGACTTTGTTTCAACCCAACCTCAATTGATCATTTGTCCAGCCTTCTTTGACTTTAACTTTATTCCCAAACAAACACCAGAGTATAAAACTTGCGCCAGACCATGATGTGTCCCACCATTATCACTAATCATTGAGTACTCGTCAGTCAAGATGAGGAAATGATGAAAGTTCACGGTACGCGTCGGGCGGCATGACTGGAACTCTACCTGTCCGGGGTGTCTCATATCTCCAGGAAGATGCAGTCATGTCGCTAATTCGGGCTTTTTGACGACCCTTGCCTGTTCATAACAGGAACAGCCAGTCTCACAAAAAAAGTACACTCACCACGACAAGACCTTGAGCGTCATATTCATCATGGGCTCCGGACTCCTATACTGACTCAAAAACCTTCCATCTCCCTCCTTCAAAACCCTCTCCCTCCCGCTCTTCGTCACCTTCTCCAACTCTGCCTCCGGAGGCATCTCCACGTAATGCGTCTCTTTCGTCGTAACCCAATGCTCCTGCCCAAAGTGATCCGCCCTCCATATCTTATGACTCGGAGCATTCCTCGGATAAATCGCCAAATATTCCCTCCCCGTAAATTCAAAGTACTGCTCCGCAAACACGCGCGACGAAACGTGTTCCTGATACGAAGCGAAGTCCTCCGCGGCCAGCCCGTCCAAATTCCTCTGCGTCGCCTCCTCGTCCCCCTCCACGGTAATGGGATCGTAATAGTAAACGCTCTGAGGCCATTTCATCACGTATCGCTGCAGAACGCGCGATTCGTCTTCCAACGGCGTGACGTAAAACGCGTGTCCGGGAAAGGAGGCCGTGCCCGCCGAGTTGAACGGGGACATGACGCTCATGGGCGATCCGGCGCGGCCGTCGTTCGGATCCCAAAAGAGGCGGATGCGCCGGGTGCTCATGTTGACGAATTTGGCGGCCCAGCCGCTGTGCGCGGGGCGCTGTTCCCGTCGCGAGCCCGGCGGCTCTTGGTAGAATTCGGAGACGTCGGGTCGGACGTAGGCGTGGAATTCTTGGGGGCCGTAGCCCAGGTCGAAGTCCATGGGTTTGACGGCTGGGTCGTTGGCGAATTCTTCGTCGGCGAGGGAGCATTGCGATGATTGTTCGGCGGATGCGGAATAGAGGCGAGAGTCGACGATGGAGAGGAGGGATAGGAGGGTGATTATGGTGGGGAGGCATGGGGTGACCCGCCGCCGCTGGGTGCGGCGGCTTGGTTTGGTGGTGCCTGTCATGGTCATGTTTATTTTTTTGTTATCGCTAGCCAGTTACTCCTAGTACTCCTAGCTAGCTGTGGTTGGCTGTACTTCTATTCTCTTTGATGTTGTTGGCATGTTTGGGTTTCGTAAATAGGCCTCAGCAAATTTACACATATTTACTTTATTTTCTTGAAAAACCTAGCAAAAGTCAACAAACAACCAATCAATCAGAGAACCAAAAAAAGAGGATCATGCTAATGCTAATGTTGTTATTGTTGTTGTGATGAATTGATATTTATATGAAAGTATCTATCGAGCTCACTTAAGATATGATGAATGATAAAGAAAAATAGATACTATCTAACCTCAAATGACTACATAATGATATTAATAATGATCTAATGTCATGTAGGGCAGCTAGGGTTTTTTCATCTTTGACAATCAATGTCCGTCACAATTGAAAAGATTGAACAAAAAGAGAGCTTACAAACTTCTATCAGTTAGGATTGTTGTATCCACAGCTTATGGTATTTATGTGGTATCAAACACTCAAGGGGGTAAGATAATGGTGGGTGTCGCCTCCCCTGTGTGCTTCATCGCTCTTGTTATCATGGGTTTACCCGGCACTGGCAAATATATTATGTTCTTGATACAATAGAATTTTCACATGTAGAATATGATTATCACACAAAGTAAATGAGCTCATGTCAATGTTTAATCAAAATCAATGGTTCCATGATTGAGGTAGGTACACGTGCATCAATAATGGTGATATGAAAGGTACCAAAGCCTCGAATAAAATATTCCTGAGAGATGCAAGAATACAATGCAGCAGGGTGTGTTATAACAACAATAGTCACAGAATACAAAAAGCCCAATAACATTAATGAGGTTCTGAAAAGATTAGTAGCTGGGTGATGGTTATAAGAAAACATGTCAATGATCTGTTGAAGCTGTATTCTCATATGAACAGCAAGAAAACAGAATATTAGTAATCAATACCATCAATACAAACACCCATCAACATCACTATATGTGCCACTGTTGTTTAGACAGGGACATGTGCATATATCCTCCAACAAGGGTACACTTTGCTCAGGTAGGTAGAGATATATGCACATGACATTGCGAAATATCTAATTTATCACAGTAACGGAACTCACCTCCAGCTCCAGTCAGCACTCCGTGTGCGGCCGCTAGCCCTTCTTTGGGGTATAGCCAGATTCGCCCTTTCTTTGATTTTACCCAAGGTCCTGTTACCTATGTACCTGTTCGTTTTAGGGATGCAAATGATAATGATTATTTCACATGCTGCATCTATCGAGCGAGATTGGCGTTGTGTAGAAGATGGAAAGTTCAGGCATAATATCATGTGCTACATTTTTGTATGTTGTATTTAATTTACTGAGGCCTAATAGATTTCCGGAAGTGGCAAGAGGAAAATTTGAGGGCTGGTGCGCATCATAGTTAGCGATATTACGACTTAATATGGGAATTGATATTCAATCGCCAATATCTTGGATCCAAAATCGGAACGCTAAATCCATCACAAATTGCCAGCCGTTGACAGAATGAAAAAACAGATGTGAACCTCGCTCTTGTATCTGTGAACGCTCCAACTTTGCGCTGCGTCTACGCACCGTACACTAGTAATCGGTTGAGTACAGAGATCAGTTAGTTGCTGCGCTGATTCGCTGATGTCCAAAATCAATAGTGTAAAGCGCTAAGACACCGGTGGTGTTTCATAGAAACCAATGAAAAGCAGGAGACAATGGCATTTCCGCTGAACTCTACTTTCCTTCTCCTCTCATTCTCTTCTCTCTCCCGCCGCCCTCCCCTACCCCTATCCCCTAATAGCTATTCACCAGCCGACCCTGCCTGCTGCACCGAACAACAAGTGTCAAAATGCTCCGAACAACATCCTCCACCATGGCGAAAATCGCCCGCCGCCAACTCACCCCATCACTCCAGGAAGCCGCCGCTCCATCGGCATCAGCATCCGTCGCCCTCACCCGCGGCATGACCATCCTCTCCAAAGACTCCGCCGTCGAATTCAAAAAAGAAAACTACTCCTCCCGCATGGCCGCAACTCGCCGCCCCGTCTCGCCCCACGTCACAATCTACTCCTTCCCCGTCTGCGCCCTGGCTTCCATCACCACCCGCGTCACCGGCTGCGCATTATCCTTCGGCGCCGCGGGACTCGGAGCGGTCGAAATCGTGGGGGGCAACGGCGCCGCGTTGGAATTAATGTCGACCATCGGCAGCCAGGGAGGATTGGTCGTGGCTGGTGCGAAATTCTCCGTGGCGTTTCCGTTCATTTATCATTATTTGGGAGGGTTGAGACATTTGGTTTGGGATAATAAGCCGGAGATGTTGACGAATGTGGACGTGGAGAAGACTAGTTATGCGTTGGTGGGGGGGAGTGTTTTGTTGAGCGGTGTGGCCATGGTCGTTTGAAGACTGCACTGTAATATCAGAAAAATGAAAATTCAGTTTTGAGAACAACCACTGAGAAATAATAGGAAGAATTGTTGTGTATAATTGTTGATGTCAAGAAAGGATTGAAAGATTTGTTGGAAGTATTGAGACTGTTTTTGTGCTGTGGTTCTCTGTGAATAATAGATGGAAGGAAAATGGGAAGCAAACACCACATTCATTGAGGCTATCTTTAACAGCAAGCGCCTCTAGGCACTATTAAAGCACTGCCCTAAGATCTTGACAGATTCGAGCGTAGGTTGCCAAGATTTTCATGTTTACAAATTTAGCTTTTAGTCTGTTCGTTGGAGAGAAGTCGAAACAAATTCTTATTTTGCATCTAGTATCGTATCGTATCGTGAAAAATGAAAACGCGGCTTGGTACCACAGACCATGCCAACTTGTCTTGCGTGCACTTATGGTCTAGGATTTCTAATCGATTCCCCTCCCGGACTTCAAACAGACCTGGACAACTCTCGTCGGCGAAGACATCATCATCCCTGGTCATACGTCAGTTAGCACTTTCATGCGCCCTTCATCTTCAAATAATTCTCCGTCGGCCAACTTCGTGTCTGCTAAAAATCTCCTCAGCCCATACCTGTCATCTCTCCTAAAAGCGCTCCTTCCTTCGAGCCCTGACAAACAGGTGTGGCTCCACTCCTACAATGAGGAGAAAGGGGGGCTTGAAGATCACGATGTATTTGAACAAATCAACAAAAAGACTTACATTGCTCTCAAATGCAAAGGTCTCGTGCTAAATGCTCTCCCTTCTATGTGCCTTCTTGTTGTCAAACCTAATAAAGATGGCAACCCCAATTGTGCCAAGTCCCGCATTGTTGTCCTTAGCAACTTCGAATACCGCATCTACAACAAATCCCAACAACATGCTCCAGTCCTCAAGTACAGCCCCCTCCGCCTACTCACATCTAAAGCTATCAGCAAACAGCGTATCCTCCAACAGGGCGATTGCAAAAATGCCTTTTGCAATGCTAAGCTCCCGGATGAAGAGCGCATGGTTATCCGCCCTCCCGTCGGAGACCCAGCCTACAAGAAAGATGAAATGTGGCTACTCAACAAAACCCTCTACGGACTACGCCGTTCTCCTTGTTACTAGTACAATCTCTTCACCTCCATCCTCAAGAAAATGGAACTTAAATCATCTCCACATGATCCCTGTCTCTACTCTGATGTTGTCAATAACACCGACCCTTCTTCCACCCGCAAATCCCTTCTCGTCGGCGTCTTTGTTGACGCCTAGTTTTTCTTATTCCACTGATCCCGCTAAAGAACAGCTCTTCTGCTCTTAACTGGCAAAACACATTAAAGTGGATTTCATGGGTGACGTTGATTACTTTCTTGGTACCGCATTCACATGGAACTGCCAAGATGATGGTCACATCTCCGTCCACCTCGCTCAAACCGCCTTCACCGAATTCACCGCGCATCGCTTCACAATCGATAGGATGAACCGTGTCCCCAACATAACACCCTACCGGTCCGTACTCCCAATTGACGCCATCCCTTCTCCAGACGCTAATGATCCAGATCTTAAACGCCGCACCAGAGTATATCAGATCATTATCGGTTCCATCAACTGGCTTGCCACATGTACACGTCCCGATATCTCCCCTGTGCTTACCTTCCTGGTATCCTACACCAATGCTCAACACGCGCAACACTACAAAGCCGCCATTCACGCCCTCACGTATCTCTACAGCAGAAGCGTATATGATATATCTTTCCACTCCAACGCATGTGACACTCTTCAGGCCTTCAACCATTTTCCCCACCATCACGACAAGGAGGCATACAACGACGCTACATCTCCCTCTCCCTCTGAGTGCCACAACCTTACTCTGTCTTCAGTGACGCCTGCTGGGGCGGCCATTTTGGTAATGCCATCCAAGATGACACTCCTCTTGAGCTTTTCAAATTTCGTTCACTCTATGGCTTTGTTATATACAGAAGTGGAGGCCCTATCACATGGAAATCAATTCGACAAGAACAGACCACCCAGAGTTTGTGCAAGGCCGAGATCATGGTCACCAATGAATGTGTCAAGGAACTACTACACGTCAAACTTCATGCCGCTGACCTTGACATGCCAGAAGCCAATAGATGCGCTACTATCTACAATGACAACCAAGCTTGCGTTGATTGGTTTTCCGCACTCACCAACAAAGGTACCAAGCGCATTGACCTCCGGGAAGACTGTATCCGTGAAGCTCAACAATCAAAATCTACCTTCGTCGCTCGCATTCCCGAACAAATCGACGCTAGTGACATATTCACCAAAGAAATGAAAGATGGCGCTCACTACCGTCGCCTCTGCAACTCCATGATGGTCTCCAAAACTAACTTCCTTTGCCATCATCACACCATCTCAGAGCATATGACTGATTGTTCCATCCTTCCATATTACTCGATCCGATCAAGCTCTCCCCCTTCATGTTCCCCACCTTAGACCCAACCATTCCACACGCTTCTCAGCCTGGTCAGATGGTCTCTTGGCCATCTTACCGTCAGTCTCCGGGACAGGGGGGTGTTAGAGTAAGTCCTGGATCCTGACTCCAGTCATGGATTTGGGATCATTACCTTATAGATCAGCCCTCGTGGCGGAGGTGTCGGGAGTAATCTCAAACCGGAGGGGTATAAATCGGGAGTAATCTCAAACCGGAGGTGTCGGGAGTAATCTCAAACCGGAGTTGTCGGGAGTAATCTCAGACCGGGGGTGTCGGGAGTAATCTCAAACCGGAGTTGTCGGGAGTAATCTCAGACCGGAGGGGTACAAATCGGGAGTAATCTCAAACCGGAGTTGTTGGGAGTAATCTCAGACCGGAGGGGTACAAATCGGGAGTAATCTCAAACCGGAGTT
>JALLAS010000671.1:0-11900 GCA_036939415.1 Detonula confervacea
TTGGTCATGGTGCATGGTGCATGTGCCTTTCATATTACATTATGTTGGGTGATGTGGCCTGTTAGTGTGTTGTGTTGTACTCAAAGCGGTCATTCTTCCATGTACCTCCACTTGACCCCCCCTCAAAGCGCATATTCTGGTATTGAAATCTCCAAGTGATTTGCATCTGTTATTGCCTGTTTTATCAAGTAAAATTCCTCTGTGTGCCTCTGTGGTAGTGGTTTAACTAGTGACCTAAAATCCCCTAAAGTCCACCATGCTTCCCTAAAAGCCACAACTTCGGATTTTGAAGTATGGTGACTGGCTGCCGGTCTGGCCGAAACTTCTCATCACTAGGCCAGATTAGTGTATTTGGGTTCAAAATCTTTTTTGTGTCCAATTAATCAAGGAGGTCCTGTTTGTGTCCAAGCGACTCCCTAAATCTCCACGTGGATCTCAGATTGACAACATCACATACACAACAGATCACAAAATCACAACACAAAACACAACAACAGCAACAACGCATCACTTTTGACCATCGCATCGACCATTGACGATGAACCTTGCATGAACCAAGCTCAGTCGTTCGGATATCCGCAGTGGTAAAGTTGGCTTTCACATCAACGTCAAATCCAGAGCCGTATCTATCAGACAGCCACGCTCTGCTTACAGTCTAGCAATTGCATTGGCTTCGATTCAAAGCTTCGACGCACATAATATCCATATCTTGCGATTCAAATCTTACAATATCCATCGCACATCCCGAAGCAACGTCACAGATCTCGCCCACCATCACCAAAAAATAAAATCCACCAGATCAAAATCTCCCACAAACAGCTCTCGCAACGCAACCCAACACAATAACTTTCCACCATGCGCATCGGCCGGCCAACCAAAAAGAGGAAATCCTCCTCGACATCCAGACAAACCCAGAATCCCAACCCGCCCAAATTCTCCTCGCCAACCTTGGTAGTAGGTCAGATCCAATCCAATGTCGTGCAATCCGTGCTAGCGCCTCGATTGACCGAGCTGGCGGTCAAGAGCGTGGAGGAATATGCCGATGCCATGATGATATATGATCAGCAGGTTACCGAAGCCGCCTTGTCTGGTGGTGGAGGAGGAGGAGAGGTAAAAGAGGAGGAGGAGGAAGCGGAAGTGGAACTGGATCTCGATGGCAACATCATCACCAAATCAGAAACGCCACCAACACCACCATCGCACAACATCACCCCGCCATCCTCCGCCCGACTCTTCACCACCCAATCCTCCATCGACGAACTAACCTCCGTCCTAACCGACACCTCCTCCCACTTCTCCACCCCCAAAAACGCCTGGAAGGTCCACGCCAACGCCCGAAAGTTTGAACGCCTCCTCGACGAAAAGTACGGCCGCTTCCGTCCCTTCATCGAGGCCAATCCCCAGGTCGAGATATTCATCAAGAGCGTGTCGCGCAAGCACGCCATGGGGCACTTCTCGCCGTTGCGACGGGGGGATCCGCCGATCAATCGGACCACGGCGATCATGTTGCTGTTCATGATGCATCGGCAGAATGTTAGGTTCGAGGCGTTGGTGCTGGCGGCGACGTTTTGCTTGGTGGGGCTGCAGCCGTGGGCGCTGGTGGCTTTGGTTGCGCTGGGGAAGTGGGAGATGGATCGGAGGAGATGTCGGAGGGTTTATGGTATGCCGAGGAAGTTGAAGGTTTGCGAGCCGTATTATGCGGCTGCTGCTGGAGCTACGGAGGATGAGAAGAAGGACGAGGATTTGAGCGAGGAGGAGGAGAGGGCCAAGAAGTACGAGATTTTGACAAGGTCCGTGGGGAGCAAGTTCAACCCTGCCGACTTGAGTTTGCGCGATGAGGAGTTTGACGTGCTCCTCCTCGGAAGCGGCTCCGAGACTCTTTACGCCGGAGCGTTATTGGCACGCGCCGGAAGGAAGGTGTGCGTACTCTCGCCCCAGGAGGACGTGAGCGAATGCATGGCCTTCAGCCAGGGCAAGGGCAGCAAGAATGAAAAATTCGCCAATGTGCCGTTCGATGTCAAATCGCAGAACGTGTCTCATGTTTCCAAGCAGCAAAAGTTCTTGGCGCCGGCGTTGTGCACTGCGACGGATACCCAGGGTGGCATCCGGTTTGCTAAAGTTGGAAGCCCTGTCGATGGATATGCTCACTCGATCCTTTCCGTGCCGGGATTGGGCACTGACAACGTGAACGCTGAACATATTCCGGTAGTAGTAAACGCCGAGGGTCTGACTGCAATCGCCGAGTTCTGCTCGACCTGCTTGGGAGATGGCTTTCCTGGAGTGGATTTGGAAGGCAACGACAATGGCAATTCGACAAGCTTGGGGTATCTGAAAGCATGCAAGCAGATCAATGCCAATGCTGGAAGTCACTTCATTGCCAAACTCTTCTCCAAGGGCAGCGCTGATCCGCTGAAGACTTCGAACGAATCGAATGCGTACCAGGCGGCGACGATTCGACCGGCATCGGCATTTCTCAATAAATGTCTGCCGCTCAATCCTCACGTGCGTTCGTTCATGGCCGCTTTGGGCAATCCCAATGAAAATTTGTCGCCCCAGAATACGAGCATGGCGGCTCATGTTACGCACCTTTGCGCTATGACGAGTGAGGAGGGCATGTCGTACCCGATTGGAGGACCGCGGGCATTGTGTCATGCCTTGACAAGTGTCATCGAACAGTGTGGCGGCAGAGTCGTCGGCGGTGTGGCATTGCAGGAGTTGCTATTCGAGAAGCTACCGGAAAAGAAGAAGGAGGAAAAGAAGGAGGGCGAGGAGCACATGCCGGACAGCGGGCCCAAGCCGAAGTGCAAGGGTATTCGACTTGCGAATGGCTGCGAAATCACTGTTTCAGAAACTGAGGATGGCAAGGATGGCGCGGTCCTGTCCACTTTGGGCATGATACCAACCTTCCTCAACCTCCTACCACCGGATGTACGCACTGCACACGGAGTGCCTCCTGGTCTTCCCGCTATATCGGAACGTCGCCCATTGGTTAAGATTATGGTTGGCTTGAACGGAACTGCGGAAGATTTGAGCATTACTGGTGCTGATTGGTATAGATTGCCTAACGCTAGTTTGCCAAGGGATAACATGGATCCGGCAACTGGTCAAGTGGAATTTGGCAACATCGGTTTCGATGAGATGTCGACGGAGGAGGAGGAGAAGTCTGGCGATAGTTTAGAAGAGAATGCAGAAGCGGCAGCAGCAGCGGCTGACGGTAGAAGGGGAAAGCAGAGCAAGGCTGCTGCTGCTGCTACCAAGAAAGGTCCACGATCGAGATTTACCATGGGACAATCATGGATGAAGGTCTCCTTCCCATCTGCGAAAGATCCATCCTGGACAGATCGCCACGGTTCCATCTCCACATGTGTCGTTACCGTTGAAGCCGATGATGATTTGGTTACAATGTTCACTACCCAGCCCAAAATTTATTCGGTGATGAATAAGAAGACTGCTGAGATGGAGCGATTGATGGATAAGGTGATGAAAGATTTGGTGGAGACATTTCCCCAGCTTACAGGTGAGTTTAGAGAAAAGCGTTCAACTTTTCTTGAGTGATGGATTACTGGTGCACATGATCACAATAGGCTTGCAATTGTTTTACATCATACTCGCATCTTTCTCAAATATTGTATTCACGCTACCACAATAATATAATCTCCACAGGAAAAATCGAGTGCATCCAAACCTCCGGTCCACACCGATCCGGCCTTGTCCAAAACCCTGCCCGCTTTGCCATCCGCGGCAACCGCCCATCCACCACATACCCCAACCTCTACCTCGGCGGATCTGACCTGACCGTCTCTGACTCCCTCTCAGGAGGGCTCGTCGGCGGATGGCTCGCTGCCAACGCTGTCATGGGATATGATAGCATTATCGATCACCTTTATTTGAATAAGAATATTACCGCTGATTTGGAACTGTTCTTGGACGAACCTAGTTTAGAGACTGTAAATAAGGAGGGAGTTACCATTGAGGATTTGGCGGTGCCGTTTTCGGAGAAGGAAATTATCGTCGTTGATAAGAAGAAGGATGCTGGAGAATTGGACGCGGATACTAATACGAACACGGCTGAGTCTACCAAGGAAGAATAGTAGATGTAAAAGAAAAGTATCATAAATGGCTATGAGTAAAGTTATCATAGTATGATTGAAAAACACTCAATTGTCTCTTCTGCGCAACATATTCTTGGCTTGAAACTGATCAAATGCTTTTCCTACTTCCGCCTGCTGTATTTGTCCTTGTCTGGGCATCTTCGATAGATCACGGATATCGTAGATAGATGCAGCTGAGGCAAACTTCTTGATGCATTGCATTTTTACGGTGACACCAACGTGAGATGTGTCATGCTAACACAATTCATAATCGGAAAAGATCTGTCAATATTTTACCGAGATCGCAATTCGAAGGAATGGAGATGATTGAGAAGGAGATTCAATCTCAGCGCATCATACATTGATGTGTGAAAAGTGAAGTTAAAAAATTTGTGCGTTATCACTCAAGTGTGAATAAGTTGAAAAAGTGAATCAATTTATTTAGCATCGTTTTAAGTACAGCCAATTACCCCATACAGAACTGTATATTCCCAAATAGCAGGACGTTGCAGTGATTAAGGGGCGCCGTTGATGACATTGAAGAAGTCAGTCTTCAAAGAAGCTCCTCCGATCAAACCACCATCGATATCAGTCTGGGCCATGAGTCCCTCAGCGTTGGCTCCCTTCATGCTTCCTCCGTACTGAATACGAACGGCAGCGGCAACATCAGCTCCAACATTGTCCACCATCCATTGACGGATGTTGGCGTGGGTCTCCTGGGCCATCTCGGGGGTGGCGGTGAGTCCAGTTCCAATGGCCCAGACGGGTTCGTAGGCAACTGTAGAGAAAGAGAACATAAAATCATGAGATGTGCACAGATATGATAATCAATAAATCAAAATGTATGATTGCAACAACAAGTAAGCGATTGTTGGGAAGTGTCATAAAACTCACTGGAAACATTGGCCCAGTCCTCCTTGCTAAGCATATCAGCAGCAGGCTTCAACTGCTCAGCGCAGACATCCATGGTGGTACCGTTCTCACGCTCCTCCTTCTTCTCTCCAATGCAGAACATAACCTTGAGGCCCTCAGCAAGCGCCATCTTAGTCTTCTCCACAACAAGTTTGCTATCCTCTCCGGCCATGCCGAATCCCTCACGACGCTCGGAGTGTCCGAGGATGACCCAGGTAACACCCATATCCTTGAGCTGAGACGCGGTAGTCTCGCCGGTGTAAGCGCCGGTGCCGGTCAATGCGCAGTTCTGGGCGGCAATTGCGATGTCGGACCTCAAGCTCTGGAGGCAGAGGGGGATGTGGATGAAGGGGGCGCCGATGACGACCTCGACGTTGGCGGGGATGGGTCCGGCGGCGTTGAAGTCGGCGATGATCTTTTCGCAGGAGGCGATGGTTCCGTTGGCCTTCCAGTTTCCTCCGATGAGGTATTGGCGGGTGCCTTCGGGGGCGACGGTTCCGGCGGAGGAACCTTCGGGGCGGGAGCAGGAGTCAGCGAAAGCCATTTTGGATGTTTGGAGTGTGGATGATGATAAAACTTTGATAAAGAAATTATGATCATGGAGGATGCATGACGCTCGCTCAACGTCAACGTCAATGGCACTTTCCACCATGGTGTCCTGGTTGTTGTTGTCCCGTCGTGTGATTCATTCTGTCGACCGAAGGTGACGTACCAGCCGAGGAAGATTCGTTTCAACGTAGGAATCAATACACGATCATAGAAAGATATCCTATTTCTGTAAAGGGAGTCCATAGTACGTTAAAGACACTCTTTCAATAGAAATATCACCGTTTCCAAATGATATTGGACAATAGGAGTAGAACATGTATATTCCTCCCGCCAAAATATGTACTCTCATCAAAGTACGCAGTCTTAAACCGGATTTATTATGAACAGATGGTACCTACGATGCGAACACATCCCCCTGGCTGGCTGCATGCCGCCAATCCTGCTACACCACCTGCACCGTCGGTCGTCAAGCAAAACACGAACCTACGCTATGTACCTACTCCTAGTAAGTAGCACGAACCAGCAAGGCATTGGCCGGCCTCCGGCATCCCCTCAAAATCGCCAAAGATTTATCGTCATCATCGAATCGCAGGCATCGATCAAATCCAAATCAAACCAATCCCAAAGGTTCGCCTCGATCGAGCTTGAGCTTGAGCTGGAGGAGGAGTAGCCGGAGCGAGGAGCAATCCCAGGGAAATCAGCACCAATCCGCACCCCCCGCTCGATACGATAATCCGAACTAATCGAAACCCCCGATGGCGCAACCAACGCCGGAACAGGGGCAACATCAATATTTGGATAATCCCGTCGAAGATAACTCCCGATATGAGAATGGACTCATAACAGAAGCACAAGCACAAGTGACCCAACTCAGCGGCGTCCACGCAGGCGAAGTAGCATTGGACAGCAGTGGATCTTCAGATTCACACGATAATCTTCGCATACCAGAATCGAACGTACTAACGACCAGCCCGGACGTGGCAAATCAGCTCATTGATCACCACCAAACCAGTTCCTACGATCGCGCCGGCCATAGGTTTGACGACGAGCATCAGGGCAATAACCTCAACCCATATTCAGATTGCTTACACGAACCGCTGGAGATTACGAATACTTGGGACACGCAATTTGACTCCACTCGAAGGAAACGATACCGACTGTTCAAAATCATACGTGCTGGTCTACTCGTTGGTATAATAGTCACTGTGAGCGCCATTTTGATGGTTAGGAACATTTTTGCATCGAGTAGCGATTCGGGGGGGATGAGTGAATCTACCACACCTGCAGATGAAACCATCATGGACGAAATTAATAACGAAGGCAATGATGAGCCAAATCCACCAATCCTACCAAATTCAATGAAGCTATTCCATCCACCCAAAAATGATGCAGAAATCGAAGCAATGCGAAAAGTTCTGCTAAAATATTCCGACACCATACTCACATGGGAGGAATTCGCCAAAAACAACCATGGAACATCCAAAGAAAGACCGGAGGGGTATCCAGAATTTACATACACTACCGAAAAACATTTTACCACGTCAAGGAGTGCTTTGCTATTCGCTCCGGGAGAGTATCCCAAGTTGGATTTTCAAGTGGGATATTACACTTCGGTTATAGGATTGGGGGTGCATCCAAATGATGTTAAGTTTACGGATTGTGATAAGGGACCGGTGAGTGACTAAAGATATCAGAAGCTACAGGAAGGAGTGTCTGAATGTTCCGCTTAATTTGCATGTTTGTTTTTCATATTGATATCATTGGCCATGGGATTTGTAGTATGATTTTCAGTTGTGCATTTTTATTTGTGCTTTAAGTAATGTCACATGGAAGACTTATGTTTGAGATCGGCAGCAAATTTATTCTCTCAAGTTCGTTTTATTGTGAGAACGTTTCATGGGTATTTGTAGAGTACTGATACAAACTGTTCTGCCCAAGAAGTGCAATCATTTTGATTTTGGGGTGTATTCCCTGTGGATGGTCACCTATTAAGAATTGCAAGTAGTATCAGGGAAACATGAGCAAAATCATTACCAGACCAGGCTAAAATCTTTGAGGATACACAAGAAGCAACATGGCAGAACAGTTCATGGTATCGTACTTTCTTGTACAATATACCTCTGGCTTTGCGCGAACTTATTGAACTCTTTTACGGAAATGTCACACCATGGTGCTTTGCCAATATCTATGCATCCATTCACTTTCTCGCCCATCCAAATGCAGCATTGTCCTGCATTGGAGAAATATTCCAACCGCCCACCCCACGGATCCGGACTCGATACCTTCTGGCGATCCATTGAAAATATATCCACAGAGGCGAAAGAGGGTATGCAATGGGTGGTAAGCCAAGCGGCGCCATTGAGACGAATGCACATCAAAACAGACTTAAACTTGTATGACGGCGACTCATGGGTAAGCGGTGGAGTAGCTGCGAATGTCCAGGTTGATGGAAAAATTAACTTTGGAGGACAGCAACAATGGTTGATGAGGAATGTCGAGCTGAATGAGGATCCAGTTCATGGCGCTTGGTCATTAGTTTATGTGGGATGTGATGGCAGCGTTCTTAAAGAGAACAGTGGAATGAAAGATGGGCCATCCATTACTGTCGAGGATAAGCCAAACATCAGGGTGGAGAAGCCTTATATTGCCTTGAAGAAGATGGATCGGTCCATGATGGACGAAAGCCAAGGAAACCAACAACTAAGAGAGACATTGGACAATGACAAGCGGCAGAGAGAACTCGACAAACAAGAGGACCAGCAATTTGAACTGCGTATTCCTGCAGTAACATTGGACGCAGGTGCATCTGGCACTCAATTCGAAGACATGGACGAAGATGTTCGCGATTTTCGTCGAGTAAAGTTAGGGGTTGCAAGTTATACACTAGACCCCGTAGATGATGCCGTAGAGAATAGCTCTATCCTTCAGAAGGCGCTGGATGAAGGAAAGGATCTTGTCCTCTCTCCGGGAATATATCGTCTCTCTCAAAGTTTGGAAGTGAAGTACGACAACCAAGTCATACTTGGTTTGGGGTATGTCTTGCTGATTGGGCAGTGAATTGCGAACCAAAGTATTGCAAGCAGAACATCTGATTATTTTCTTCCTCTTCTCTTCATCACAGGTATGCCACATTGGTAGCGCCTAATGATGGATCATCCTGCATAAAAGTTCATGCAGGGGTATCTGGTGTGCGTATAGCAGGCGTCATGCTAGAAGCATCAGTCATGAAAAGCGAAAAAGACGCACATCATGTAAGGTCACTGTTAGAGTGGGGAACATCCGAGGTGAGTTTTCCTGAGTTCCCAGAATTGGTCATCATTGCAGAAGATGAGCACTTCCCAATATGCATGCCTCAACTTTGACATCTCGTGTTGCATTCAAAGGTGGATGATCCTGGTGATCCACACAACCCTGGCGTGCTATCTGCTATTTTTTGTCGAATAGGAGGCAATCAGAGGGATGTTTCAACAGATGCCATGGTACAACTTCACTCCGGCAACATTTACAGAGACAACCTTTGGCCGTGGAGGGCGGATCATGTGGAGCTTCAACCAAATGAAGAGCCAAACTTTCTGCAGATTAGCCTCAAGTGCAGACAGGTTACCCGGTGAG
This sequence comes from Detonula confervacea, assembly GCA_036939415.1. Classification (NCBI taxonomy): domain Eukaryota; phylum Bacillariophyta; class Thalassiosirophyceae; order Thalassiosirales; family Thalassiosiraceae; genus Detonula; species Detonula confervacea. The sequence continues at coordinate 9,165 of JALLAS010000671.1, forward strand.
TGCTCTTAATCTGGTTCTTAATGCATGCAGTCTTGTATTGGCTGACCTGTAATTATTGGTTTTCAACTTCTGGGTACAGTGGTGAATGTGAGGTCAAAAATGGATTGATAGTAGGTACAAATGCACCAAATGTCACAATAGTTAGACTTGCCGTGGAGCACACCACGGAAGATCAAACTATTCGGAAAGGAGATAACGGTGAGAATATTGCTCCTTTTTTCATTCCTGTTTTCGCACGTAATTTCTCATAGAGCCTTCTATGATTTGATTTTATGGTTCATCAGGCCAAGTCTATNTCCTGTTTTCGCACGTAATTTCTCATAGAGCCTTCTATGATTTGATTTTATGGTTCATCAGGCCAAGTCTATTTCTACCAGTCCGAACTGCCCTATGGCTGATCATACCTTTGCCGACGATCAATACGTTGGTTACAGAATTGGAAACGAAGTGAATCGTCACAAGGCATTAGGATTGGGCATCTATTCAAATTTCCGTGACCACGACATTAGGGTATTTACAGCAGTGGCCCACCCCCAGATCCATGGCATTGAAATGAGAAACATATGCAGGGTGAAGTTGGATCACATGCGATCAATCAACACAGTAGTTAATGCCATGGGGCCTGGTCCAACAAGTGACTCGGAAAGAGGGCATCCGTATCGATGTTCCAATGAAATTTTTTCGGAAGCCAACAATTAGTGTGATACCAAGTGTACAAAAAATAATGTGCAGCATGGGTAATGTGAAGTAGAATAATGATTATAATATGACAAAATTAAATGTCGGCAATTCCACCAGATCTAATCCGAAACTTTGCTGCTGACAGACCACTGCCACCTCTGACCTTGCAAGACTTTCCGTAATGATTCTGCAGCGTGGCACAAACCATCTTATTCTCCGCCAAATTCAACCCCACGACGGGAGTATCATCGTAAAAGTTGATTGGCTGTTGACGTCCGATTTCTCTTCGGGATGCATCTTCATCCAACCATATGCCGACGTCGCTCACATGCCAATACCGGCCCATTGCCGGCTTGTGTTTTTGGACCGGCTTTCCTGACATGATCGTGCTGGAAGCTATAACGGCTTCGTTTTGGCTTTCCATGGAGCGTTTGGCAACGGTCCCATTCGTTACCACAACTGCAAATCTTCGGGGTTGCAGCGCCTCAAGAGACTTGTCACCAGGATCATTTTTTGTAACGTTGGTGCTGCCAAAGCGGCCAGTGTGAGTTCTAGCCATTTGGCGCAGTGTCAGCGCGACCTGATTCACCAGTGCGGGACCATTTTTCACCCGACAAATGATGACCTAAACAGGGTTCCATTGTCGCTGCTTTTGGCACTGCCATCATTGTCATGACAGTTGCTCTCTTCCCTGTCGATCTGAGCCAATGTCGCCAGCAGAGAGTACGCATCCGGCACAGAGGATACGGTCACGCGTTCTAGTGCCCTCAGTGCAATCATCTTGGCATCTTCCTCCTTCCTTCGGCCGTCATCTCTATCATTGTTTTCTCTTTGCATACTAGCCGTAGCACATCTAGCCAATTCTAGACACATTGTGAACAGCCTCCTCGACAGTGCCTTGCGGCTATTTCCTCCCGAAATGTAATGAACTCTCATGTCGTTTTCGAAGGCGGCACGGGCAGCAATGCTCAAGGATAATTGCGTCTTTCCCGAGGACGGCGGACCCGATAATTCGGTCACCTTTCCGTACGGCACGCCACCACCGCATCTGCCTCCAGGATGTGAATTGTCATTATTTGTGTATTCGCCACCCATGTTTTGTGGACAGGATTGTGGGTTCGGTATTCTGTACGGAAGCGGCATGCTCCAGCCGTCATCGAACGAAGAATACGCATCGTCGCTAGCAAGCAGTCGATCGATGGCATTGCTGCCCGTTCCAATCCCATCTAAACGACTGCTAAATTCCGCGGTAAAACGAGAAGCAATGTTCTGCAACAAAAAAGATTTGGCGCACAGATCGAGTGCGATCACGGCCCCCGGGATCAATGGCAGCGGACGAGGTAATTGCGGCGGACCATCGCCCCTGCGCTTTCCCCCTGAAACATTGACATCATAATAATTTTCATCGACGACGACGCAATGCTCCGCAACTTCCGTCGTCAGCAAATCGGCATCCCCGCCATGGCCCGCGTGCGGATCGTAAATTATCCCAGCGGCGACTTGGGCGCGTACTTCCTTGATATTTTCCAAGGACCTCCCGAGGGAAGTGGATAGTTGCGTGGGATCTCGCGAGAGGAGGGCGGATGGCGTGCGCAGGTTGATAAATAATGCCAATGAAGACGACGACGACGACGACGGAGCAGCCGAGGACAATGACGACGACGCAGCCGCCGACAACGACAATGACAATGGCGCGGGAGAGAACGCCCCGTCATCCGACGACGATGCGCTGAGCTTTCGCTTGAGGCCCGAGAGCTGCTCCTGCGTATGAGTATGAGGGTCGACGTTGATTTGACGGAGCGTGGGCATGGTGCTGAAGAATTTCCATGGTCGTTCCTCTACGATATCTACGATCTTACTTGTGGCCTTTCTGTTTATTTGTGTGTCCGCTGGGCGGGCGCCCATCGGGCGGCATCGAATAGCCGTGACGAAGTGCCAGCTGACTCCGAGGAGGGTAGGGGGAGACAAACAAAGTTAGGGGGGTCCCAAAGGTAGTACCTACTACTCTCGTGGAAGTCCATTACATGATACATAGGGTTTCGCTCATAGTGGGCT
>JALLAS010000672.1:0-11897 GCA_036939415.1 Detonula confervacea
CCACTTCCAACAGTGAAGGTATTCAAGCATACACCGAACACATTGTCATAGCTATGAATCATCATGCTGCCAGAACTTCTATGGAGTAGGGAAATAATAAGATGAAGATGTTTGTAATTGGAAAGAAACTCAACACGACAACAACCCTACAGCATGCACCATAGTCCAGCCACTGACTCAAGCTTATCTTTGAATATCATTTCAAGCTTTTTTCAAAACAGACTTCATCTGAAGAAATAGCCTGCATGTGTTGACTTTCTGGTACAACAGGCAGAGATTTTAACCATAACCTCTCAATTATTGTTAACAGGATTAGAGGTAAGGTTGCATATATGCGACTACTCAAACTACAAGCCTCCTTGCATGCTCACGATCTTGTGCGAAGACATGAATTAGTAGACGTTGAGCACCATTTTGGAAAAGTGAGTCTCTTGACTACAATGCCAGGTAAATTTTATTTGAGGAAGCTCAAGCGGACATCGAATGCTGATGGATTGGAGTTCAACGGTTGATTGGTCAAAATCAACATGAACTTAATAGGTGCAGCTATCGTAGCTTTTGTACATAGTTCGCTAGGTTATTTTCGCGAATCGCAAAAATTACAAACCGTTCAAACACGCAAGATTCAACCTCAGGACACCAGGTGGCATACGGGTTAGAACCCATCTGTGTCAACATGCAGACCAGTGTGCAAGACCCAGCTTTGACATCTCTCTTAGAGAGGTGCTCAAAGTGTAGGGTGCATACACTAGCACGTTGTTGTTGCCTGCTTTCTACTGCATGATTTTGATTTGAATTGCGTTCCATGATATCGTAGGCTATTATATGTTTGTTACGTAGGTATCCTACGTAAGAACTCATACTCATCCTAGCAATCTAAGTGCTTTTAATTTTCAACATGGACTTACCCTGAATCCTGTTAACAAGAATACAGTTAAGGGCGCAAATACGCGCCACCTTTTTAATAAGCTTCACTGGTAGATAGCGCGCGTCGCGAGTTTTTGTCCTCATGTCAAGTAGGGCACCGTTTTGAAAATGTCTGCTTCTTGGCTACAGCAAGATCATAATATCTTTGCACGAAGCTCAACGTGACACCGATCGGTATTGTGTTGAAGTTCAACGGACCGAGGTCACATCGTAGCGACGGAGAGGATGCCTCCTCCCACGTCGGCCCGGCTTCACCCACCATCTCACCTACCACGCATCATCTGCCTAATCCAACATTGTCACCATATCCCACGCCAAACCCGGCCTACCCACTGACGGACCCCACCAGTCCCACATCCCACTCCAACCTACATCTTTGTGAACGCTTCCTCCTCAACCACAACAACTCTGACCATCTCCTAACTCCTGACAAGACGGCCTACAGTTCATATCAACGGCGTACCACCATGACCTGCCTGACTTCCGCTCCACTTGGCACCAGTTCCTGAGCAAACAAAAAAAATCGCCCTCCGCGAGCTCATGTCGGCCATCATCCACTGCGTAGTGCTGGCCTCCACGGACTATGACCCAGCTGCTACGCCCAAGCCCACTCACTCTCCCGCGCCCTTCTGGTGGCTTTTGATCCACCTGAACTACCTCATCCTGGTACCTTCAGCCAAAGAAAGCAGAGATGGCATCAGTATCAACAAGACCATTGCCCAATGTATCGTCAACATCCGCCAGGAGGCAATCCAAACAGTATTCGACGAGGCAATGAGTGTCTGCAGCTGTCGGGTGCCCACCAACAGACCCGAGCGCCAGGACAACTGAGCCGCTCAGGAGACAGGAGACAGCCAACAACCACAACTACATAGCGGCTCATGCCCGGATATACAACAACAACCCAATAGCCTCCATCGGACCTCACAACAAATCCATCCTCAACTCCCTTTACTCTCCTCCATTACCGCCTACCAAGCTTGCCCACCAACCAGACCACCTCTCCGGCGACATCTTCCAAACCATCAAGCGTGCCTCCAAGTGAACAGGAGCCGGTGTCAATGCCGTCTCGGTCGACGCCTTCATTGACTTAGTAGAACGAAACATAAACTCGGTGAACAATGGCATCCGTCGTCTCTTTAATCTCGTCTTCCAGGGCCTGATACCACCAGAAGCAGCAGTCTTTTTCACCAACGCTTACATCTTCCTTCTCCACAAGGACCCATATGACCCGACCAAGCTCATACCCATCGCCATTCCCTCCGGAATGAGACAACTCACTGCTAGTCACATCATGGTCTCCTACCGTCATCGTTTTGCCATCGATATGCTCCCATTCAACTACGCCATTGGTGTTGACGGTGGCATGGACTTCATAATTAAGACGGTGCAACTAGGCATCGAGAAGCATATCTCCAGACCACAGCACCAGAGCAAGCTCCCAACACGATCGACGGTCTTTCTTGATCTCAAAAACATGTTCAACAACATCTCCCGCAAAGAGCTCATGAGCATCATTGCCCAGGACTACCCAGAGCTCCTCGCCATCGTCCACCTCCTGTACAGCAGCCCGGGTGGTATCCACTATCGCTGGGAGGATGGCTCCTGGCACAGGACCAACATGCAGGAGGGAGTCAACCAGGGTTGCCCACTGTCATCCCTCTTCGCCACCCAAGTGCTACTCCAAGTCATTCGACCGCTAAATGCACTCATGCGGGAGCGCGCCAAGGACAGGCTCATCAAACGAGACCTGGGCGACGACAATCATGGCTCAATCACCCACATGTTCGGTTACCTTGACAACGTCACCACCCTCGTACCCCTTCGCGACCTCCTATTCTTTTGCCAAAGCTTCAACAAGAGAGGTGCCCCCCTGGGGTGCTTCCTCAACCCCGAGAAGACCCGGATCCTTACCTCCACAAACGGGTGCTCCATTCTCCAAGACCTCAAAGCAGCGGATGAATACCTTGCGGAGGAGGAGCTCATGGTGCTTTCGGAATTCTCCGGGAAGAAGCCCGCCATCGCAAACAACACCGCCACCTTCATTGAACTCAAGGCAGGCTACCGGCTACTGGGGGCACCAGTAGGCTTGACATCATTTGCCCTTGAATTTTTTGATCAGCAGATGGCAATAGTCAATGCCAACACCAACGCCCTCACCTCCCGTGTCTCCAACCTTCAAATCAGGCTCCGGCTTTTTGCCCAATGTACCATCCAGAAGGTGCCCCACCTCCTGGGGGCTGAGGTGATGCACTCCCTCCCGCTGGACTTCGAGGCGCGCCACTGGAAGGAATGGCAGCGCCCGAACACCGCCAATACCGATGCCTAGATATCGTCCTTCCTCGGCCAGCTCACCAACCGACACATCACCACAGCTACACTCATGCTCAGCCAAATCAGCGTGGCGCACGGAGGGCTGGGTCTTTTCAACGCCAGCTCCAGGGCGATCCCCAACTTCGTTTTGACCATGACCATGACGATGGCTATACGGCACGCATCCCAAGGATTCGCCGTCAATCCCGACCTCGCACCATGTATCCTCCACCCCACTGTCCACGACCTCTACCAACGGGCCATCAACCCAGACTCCCTCATCCTGCACAGATTCGAGCTGCTCCTACCCCACACTGCGGATGTAGCATGCGGGCCCTGCTGTCCCGCCAACGAGAGAGCCAACCACTTCCTCACCAAGGTTTCCACCCACAGTGCTCGGTGGCGTCTCCGTAGCCACTGCAGCAAAGGCCTAGTGGGCACCCTCTACGCCCACCTGCTAGACACCCCTCACGTGCACCACCTCCCCAGCCTCCTCTCGGCTCACATGGCCTACCCGCTCATTGCTATGAGTAGGAGCAACATGTCGCACCGGCTACACAACAACCTCTTCTCCTACGCCATTCTTCGCAAGCTACGCCTCTCTCTTTGGAACCCAGCGGACTTACCAATATGCTGGTGCGGCAAACTACACGACAGTTGGGGGGACCACACATTCAGCTGTGTTGTCAATAGAAAATCGGGCGCACACAACACAATAGTACAGAGGACCGCCACCGCCTTGCGATACCCGCTCTCCACTGCCAAATACATCCTCGTGCACAGTCATGTGGACATAGAACGCCTCGGCATGATGCCCAGCAATGGAAATCTTCAACCCTGCGACTGGTGTTTTGACATAGACCAGACAACCTCCAACGAAATGAGAGCCACCTGCCCACACAACACACTGCGTGGCGACGTCACATGTATTAAACCAATTGAGTCCTCGGAGCTCTTAGATCCTAAAAATGTTAAAGAAATTGCCACGGCCGCTGCCATCAAACATTTGCAGGCCTATGAGCACCAGAAACTCATGCGGCAAGGTACCAGTGACTCCGCCATTGAGGACCAAATCTCCGGGGACGCTCTCATTGGAGAGCTACTGCATCGGAAAACAATCCTCGTCCCCATGCCAATTGATCCACATAGCAAATGGGGGCCCATGTTTGATAGATTTCTATTCAACACAAGACCACCAGAACCCCTCACTTTCCGCGCCAACCGACTAAATGCCACACGAATGCATGATCTGGCGACGAAGCATCCCTGCCCACTCGGCACCATCTGACGGCCTGCATCAAATGGAAGCAGAACAAACGCACGAAATTCTACGGACACTCCCACACCTCTCCAACCCCCAAACAATACATCCAACAGCAGCTTGGGCTTACCATTATGAAAGCCTAGGCGCAGCTGCTTCGCAACGCCGAAATACGCATCGGCAACAGGATGGGCTCACGCGGACGACCGCCAGGGTTTCAATCACGACCATCACCTTCACCACTCACCACACACATTTGCTACCACTGAGTCCCAACCCAATTAGATAGTAAAGATAAAATAACAAGCTAGACATACACACAAGAGAACCTGCCGAAGAACATCTTGGAAGGAGGCAATTAACACTCAAAATGCAGCCACGTCACGATTACGTGACAAACATGATTACACATGTCACGCATTCGATTTATTTCGTTATTAGGAATTAATATGTTGAAACTACACGAGCTCGACCTCCGAGTCGTTAAGCGAGCCGTTTCTGTTTCCTCTAAAGAAAGTCTATCCTCCGTATCCGGGAACAAATTCTTGTCAATTCTGTCTAAGAAGCTGTCTTCATGACGTACAATTTGTCATTATTTGTCGTTGCCTAAGAGATCTATCCTTCGCAGCGCGCTCGTTCCTTCTCACATTTTTTACTTGTACGAGAAAAATTCCCTTCGCGACTGGGAAGTATGAAGTCATTGGAACGGTCATTGCAAACCAGATGTTACATATGTCTCCTGCCACGAATCAGCGCCGCCCAGCTGGCCTTCTCATTCAGATCACGCCCCCGCGATAGGCGAGCAAGTTGGATATTTGGCGAACTTGTTTCATATCTCCTCACATAGGAACACTCTAGGATGTCGCTAAAAAGCTTTGACACTGTTTGGTGTCACCCGCCCGTTGTCATTGGTGTCATTGGGGTTGTCATTGTTTTCACTTTTGTTGGCCCAGTTTTAAATCAGCACATCACAAATCTAGCTACGTATTCGATCGTATCTACTGCATGCTTCCTACTGCCCAATCACAACTGCCGGACGGAATCTGCCCAGCCATTCGCATTGCCATCGCCCATTATTTCTGCATCCATTTGCCACAGTGAATAGGCGGCATTGCCATTGCCAATGCCATTGTCATTATTTTTATTTCATGCAATTTCATGCATCGATTGCATCGATCGACGCAATCTATCGACATCGACGGCGGCAATAGCATATAATTTAATTCTGAGAGCGGCGGTGGCGCGGTGTCTGTACGATATCGTAAAAAGCTCGGTGTCTGTGAAGAAATAAGCGAGCATTGCCTTATTTCTAGCTATCTAACTACCTACGACTCGCTCTACGACTGCGCGCTTCTTGTCGTGCCCGTCGTGCGTCATTGCTGCCACTGTGAAATTGAGAAGGGGCGAGATCCGCAAGACCTACCTGTGCCGAGCGAGACGCGTGCTTCGCGTGCTTTTCCCTCACATTTTGAACAAACAAACGACCGACCGGCCTCCTCCATCTATCCCGCCGCCTGCCGCCCCTCCGCTCCGTCCTCATCCTCAACGCCGGGGCGAGGAAGCTCAGTAACATCCACCGTGCGTTTGGAGAGGCAAGCATCATATCTTTTATTCGTACGCCGCCGCCCGCCCCCGCTGAGCGTGTGCTGTGCTGTGCCATTATTTTCATTCAGCCCCGGAGATTCATCGTTTAATTATCTTGCCCGCCAGTAGCGAGAACGATCATCCACCTACCTCCTCTTGGACAACACGCAGCGCGGCCTACGATTACGAACTCAGCCTGCGTCCTGCCTACACGCCATCAAGCGAAAACCATCTTCCCAGGATCAAGAGAGAAGCTAGCAGGGGCATACCATAGCATCACGCACACGACACCCATCGCCATCGGAAGCGGGAACAGACAGACCTGTACGACGGCGCAGCGCATTCGACATCGATCGATTGAGCTCCGAGCCCGAGAGGTCAAACAGGCAGCAAGCTGCAGCAACCAAGACTGACAAGCAAGGACGCGCTTGGCCGGCCGAAAGCAGAGATTCGACTGCATTCCATTTTCGAAATTCCAATTTGAAACTAACTGACAAAAAGACGACAACCGACAATTCTTAAATATGTCTTTGGTCACAAACGAAACAATGATAACGCGGAGCGCTGTCCGATCCAGCCCTCGTTCCGCGGACAACCACAAAGGATTTCCAGTCGAGGATGACCCTGAGCAGGAAAGAGAGAGTGATGTCAAGCAGGAGCCGGTGCCCGGAAGAAGCGAATGCGACGGCGGCGGCGGTAGGGGCGATGATGAGTTAACATCAGGACCGGGCGCCGATCCATCAGCTGTCGAGCCGGTGGTGGTGAAGCGAGAAGAGGATGCTGATGGAGATCAGGCCATGGACGATGCTGACGAGGAGGAGCCCCGAGGACAGCAACACCAACACCCCATGGAAGAGGCCCAGCCAGCAGAACAACAACATCAAGTAGAACAACGAGATCGCTCCAATTCCCACCCGCTTCAACCTCTACCGGAGGTGACGCCCACCCTCTCGGCAACGAGCGTTTCCGCCGCCGAGGAAAATGATGCAGGGGCCATGCCGAGCATTGATGCCGAGATGGGAGAGTCCAATAATTCTGAGCCAACAGCAATAGACCAGCCCCTAGAACAGCAACAGCAGCAACAACAACAACAACAGCTCGCCGATGAGGCAGTAGCGGCACTGGCATTACCGGAAGTACCAACCCCAGTTGCCCTCCCCGAGGCGGCAGTCCATCTCCACCATTCTGCATCCATAAACTCACTCCTCAAAGGCTTCCACCGAACCCACTCCCTGCAATCCACCTTCTCCATTTCCGAAATGTCCATCCCGCTCTCCCCCCTGCTGCAAGAATGTTTCGATCACGCGCTCAACAGCTTGGAGGAGGGAGGATCCATGGAGAATGCCGAGGGCGAGGGGATTGCCCATTTGGAAAACACTTTGGAGAATGGCATTACGTTGAATTCGAATGGGGGGTATGTGTTGAGTCCCGTGCGAAACACATTGGGGAATACGACGCTGAGTCCTACTAATCAGCCGCCGAGGGGGATCAATCCTCTCAATATTGGCGCATCGCGCCACGGCAGCACGTCCAGCCTGGCTTCGAACGGAGGGCCCTTGAGTCCGGGGGGAGAGAGCAACATCAGCTTGCCGTCGTTGTCGAATTTTCCCCAGGAGCAGAGGAAGGAATTGAGGAGGATGTACTTGGCGGGGTTTAAGGATGCGGCCAAGAAGAGTTTGGCAGGAGGAGCGGCACGGGGAGGTCAAGGAACTGCTGGAGCTGTTCCACAGCAGCCTGATTTGAGCGGGGGAAATACCCTAACGGGAAGGGTGTCCTCGAGAGAAGAGCTTCAGAAGAATTTCGTCCAGGCTCAAAACAGCCCCACCATGGCGGGGGGAATCGGCGCCACGCTTACGATGAGCACGTCTACCGGATCCATTAGCGCCATGGGCGTCGCCAACCCTCTGGGGGGCACATTGCCGCCCATGGGGGGAGGAGGGGGGCAGTTGGAGCACAATGTCCACAGCCAGTCTCCGGGCCAGCAGCTACATGGTAGTAGCGGGCACCCGAGCCCGGGGTTGGCGAGTTCGCTAGCGAACCCCCCTCCTGCTATTCCTGAGAATGGAAATATGTACTATATGGATGAAAACGATGCTGCAAATTTGTTAGGCAGCACGGCGGACGGGCACTTTGTCGACAGCTTTGGGAGTGCTGCCTCTGCCCCTGGTGTAGCAGCAAGTGGAGGAGCGGCTGCCGCTGCAGGAGGTGGTGCACTGACCTCTCCCGGCCTAGCCTCGTTGGGAAGCCCCAGCTCCACAGGAGGCATCGGCCCCGCCCCCGCCATTGGTAGTACGGGGAAAGAACCCCGACCGGCCAGGCGCAGCAGCGGACGACGCTCCTCCTCCACCACGCCGCACAACACACCAAGTGCCGGCAGCACTTCGACGCCTCCGTCCAGCAGCAAGAGGGGGCATTCCAATCCCTTTCCCAGAAAATTAATGAATATGCTCGTGAAGGAGGAGGCTTCAATTGTGAGTTGGCTGCCGAGGGGGGATGCATTTGTGGTGAGGGATAATGATCGGTTTGTGAGCGATGTGTTGCCTCGATATTTTAGGCATACCAAGGTAAGAGTGTTATTTCTCTGGTTGTTGAATGTGGAGATGGCCTAGGTTTTTTAATGCAGCTGAGGATGCTGTTTGTTGCACATCATATATTATGCCTCTTTTCCTAATCCACATTCCTCCTTTCCTCACTATTCGCCCGTTGGTGTGGTCACGATGCATGTACGATAGTTGACCTCCTTCCAACGGCAACTAAACCTCTATGGCTTCCGGCGAATCACCAAGGGACCTGACGCTGGAGCCTATCGCCACGAATGGTTCCATAGAGACAAGCCTGACCTGTGTCTGCAGATGAAGCGATCCAAGCAAAAGAGCATGCAGGCTGCCACGAACAGTCCTCGACTAGGTCCCGGTGGAAGGGATAGGTCCGGTAGTATGAATTCTCATGCGAGTGCGGCCAGTCGCAGTCCGCACATTGGACCGGGTTCCACTGGAATGACGCCGCTGTTGACCAATTTGGCCGTGGGAGGGGGCAGTCCTCCATCCATGACGTTGGACGGGCCATCTCCCGGCTATCATGGCAATCCTCCTTCGAGTATGGCAGCACCCTCGTATCATACTAGCTTTCGCAGCGGCCAAGATGATGCACAGCCCCCCACTGGCCTTGGCATTCTCATGTCTTCCCACAATGGTGGTTCTATGGCAAATGGAGGCACACATACGCTCCATCATCAGCATCATTCGCTAAGCACTCCCCAACAGCAGAAGATGATGAAGCAGGACGCTCAGGATCGCGACCGCCAGGCGCGAGCTTTGGCTGCTGCGGGTATGAAGGCACAACAGTTGCACGATCAAGTAGTGCCATTGCCCAAGAGCAATAGCAATATCGCATTGCATCCTCCGCCTACCTTGGGCAATCCCACTTCTGGCATTGCGCATCCTGGAGTTAATGGAGCTGCTGGCGGCATTCTTGTCACTTCTGCCAACCCGGGTGGTACCGTCACTACGGCCACCAGCAACACTGGAGAACCGTGCATGTCATGGAACAATCTCGAAATGAACAACAACCCAGGAGAGCCGGTGCTGACCCTTGAAGAAATGGAAATGGACTTTGCCAAAATGTTTGATCCCAACGTGGAATGGGAGAATATGCAGACTGAGGGCAGCGGCTGGCCTCAGATGATGGAGCAGAATGCCGCTGCTATGGGAAGTGGGGCGGTGGCTGGTGATGAAGCAGGAGCAGCACCGGCACCGCTGGGTTCAGAAGATTATGTTGCACGAAAAACTTGAAACACTTAATTGAGGAGAGTGAGTGAAGGAGGATTGGATTAATCATCCAGGCTGCTTCTCTGGTAACTGAGATGAAGTTCATGGCGCCTGTTTCTTCTGGGGCTCCAACGCGACACCAGTCAAGCAGCCAGGGATTTGTAAATACACAAAACATGTGGTGGTGTTGGCAGTGACGTCTGTGATGTCGTTCTACATATTCATTTACTTCTTCAAAATTATTATCTGTCAGACATGGCCAAGAGATTCTTGGAGCAGGAGAGTACAAACCAACATCGTCATGTCTAACAGCATACATCATCAAACCACAACATGCATCTATGTCCACATCTTCGTTTCATTGTCATCATCATCATCATCATCATCATCACTGCCACACTACGTTCGAGACATGTATATAATAAAGAAAATCTGCATATTAGAAGAAAACGGAGGAATAGCTTTATACGGGGACTTTGATTTATTGCCCCTGTTTAGAATGGTTATATATTCGGCTCTTTCTAACTTTTAGTGAAAAATCTTCAGTGACTATCTGGACTGGTAAGGTGCAACGTGGATTTAGCGTTTGTGTCGGGCCAGCATGTCTCTACATATGAGGATTTACCATCAGTCTGACCAATAAACCTATCAAGAGAGAGATACAATACAGAGGTGTAGAAGATTAATACCATTGTGTTGAAGATTAATACCATTGTACCTACCCTTATCTGCACCATCATTGAAGGGATCTGCGGCCTGAGGAGAGATATGCGTATTGTAAATGTCAGGTCAATTGAGACTAAAGACGCAGAGCTGCGGATCTTTGCAAAAGTCGATAAGTTTTGAGGGCAAGCAGAACTTATTTCGAGCAAGCTTGAGCATTATTTTTAAACCGAGAAAACCTTTCGCTTCTTCTGAAAAGATGAAAAGTATTTGATACCGAGCACTCGTAGAGGGCTCTTTATTGCTCAGATAAAAGATCAAGCTAGCTAGATATGTCACTGCCCTTCATAATATTTGTATTAAACAAGTGGCGCCAAACACAAGTGCCCTGATCTTTGTATCAGAAGTTTGCGCTGCACACACTTAAGAAAAAGAGATAAAATAATAAGGAATGGAGAGAAGCAGCACAATGCCAAAATGGCATCGCACCGAGCTAAGCCTCTCGTCACTACCAATAGAAACAATACATAAATTCATTCCCTTCTCTTTAGAAGTGATTATTTTAGTTTTGACCAGAGTTTTAAATCATTTCGTTAGTTGTTTTTTCAAAATGTTTCAATAAGCCATTTTTGGAATAAGTTTTGCAAGTCTTCTTGAAGTCTTGTGTGATTTCACGTTTCTTTTATTTCAATAATTCCACTTCAAGCTTTTGAATTGTTACAAACTGTTTGCAAATAGTAGAAGCATATGGCATTTATGCTCAGAGTATCAGATTTTGTAGTTAGATTTTTGTTTCTAGTGCGCGATGGGTCCCTCTCCAGCTGCGCAAGTATTTGAAGAGAGACCGAGAGGCCAAAGAACAACCTTCTGAGAGGGGGGGGTGATAGGTAATTGAACAAGAAAATGTGTGTGCAACACACGGGCATTGAGGAACATTTCCTCTGGTTATGTTTGATATGAGACATATTGTTGCTGTTGAATGTTTGTACATTTGACTGTGTGTGTTAGATCATGATTATATTCTTCAGACAACTCTCTGTTGAGATGATTGCAATGCTCAGAGTCAATTTAATCCTTTTCATTTCCATTAGTACCTTTGAGATGATTGAGTGAGGCCCCATGACGTCTCCGAGCCAGCAAAGCTACACTATAGTCCAGTTTAAAACATTCTCCATGACGAGATATTTTTCTCTCAGCTTAGAGACAAGTGTTGGGCAAATAGACTTTGTAGGTAGTTAGCAAAAGGGTTGTCACCAAATTCAACTTTAGAAACAGAAAAATCCAAAAAAGACTTGAATGCATGAGTACATCTCCATTATTGATGGAATTATAAGTTGGAAAAAGTCTTCAGATGAAGAGGAAGTGGCTACTTGATATATGAG
>JALLAS010000673.1:0-11978 GCA_036939415.1 Detonula confervacea
TCTTTTGGTTCGCTTCGCCTGTCCGTATTCACGTAGGAATTATTACATTTGACACCTGAAGCTTTTCTCTCCTTTTTGTTCTGTGCTCACATACACATTTCAGTGTAAAGACATAAACAAAAGCTCATGGGTTTATGGTAACTCTAATAGTTATGGGACATGGGGGATACTGAAGATAAAGTTCACACACTAAATATCTGCCACATTATCTTGCTATGTACTCCTACGTAGGAGTCGTACACAATAACTTCGTTCATGATAGCCTCATCCACCTACGATACCCGCGTTCTTTCCGCGACCAAACTGCCGATAAATAATGATAAATGCATCTCTGTAAAGCAGTCAATGGCACCATCTGCTTCAGGCTTCAGTGCATCCAGCCAGGCCAGGGACATACAGGTTAGAGGTGCATCATCCCTCTCGCTCTCTTCGCAGCAGTCCCATAAACATTTGTATCCAATTTTGCATCGATGTTTCATGCCTTCAGAGCCTCTGTTAGGCGGGCGGCGTCCCGCTCTTCATCTAGCGTCAATCCAGCCACTGCGACTGCAGCAGCGGCTGCACTGATTTTGGTAGCAATCGGTAGTGATACAGAAGACAATGGGAAGAACAATGTCAAATGCCAAGAATCAACGGTGGATCAGCCATACCGAAACTTTGTAGCCACCTCCGCATCTCCCGCCCAATGCGAGCACTCCTCCGCGTCAAGCTTCCACTCCGGCCTGATCCCCGATCACGACCTTCGACTCCGACGCGCCGTGACCTCCCGCCGCATGGCCGCGGAACAATCTCCCCGCACCTTCTTTTCCATGTACGAGGTCGACTTTGACAACCCCTTGGGTAGTGGTGCTTATGGGGATGTTTATTTGTGCCGTGAGCGTCTTTCCAGCGAGGCGTGTGCGCTCAAAAAGATCCCGAAGGAATTCACCGAGGATGCCGAGTTTCAGAGGGAGATGAACGCGCTTTTACACATTAGAGCTCATGGAGGACATCCTAATATATGCATGTTGAGGGAGAATTTTGATGAAAGTGATGATTACTTGTTGGTGCTAGATCTGGTTGATGGAGGAGAGATGTTTGAGCATTTGATCAAACATGGAGCTTATAGTGAAGCTGATGCCAGTAGGTTGTTGAGGCAGGTGGCGAGTGCTTTGGATTTTATACATGGGATTGGGGTGGTTCATGCAGGTAGGTTACTGTTTCATGTATGGTTACTAGGTTCTATTCCTCATGAGCTTATCATACCCAAAAAGGAGAATAAGCGTGCCTGGGAACTGGGCACAATCGTTTTTGCTAGGATCCCTTAGGCAGACAGAGTGTTCAGTGCTGCAATCTCCAGGGTTTCTTTGTTTACATCAGTTGCTGGCCAATAAGACGAGCACATTTGAGCCTTGGCTATGATTGGGAATAGATTTGACCAGAAAAACACTGCAAAAGGAGGTTGATTGGCCATGGCTTGGATCCCAGCCGCTGTCGTTTCTCATCGTGGATATGCAGAGTCTGAGCACATCATGTGTTTCATCTTTGTGAATGAAATACTCATCCCACTGCATCCTTGTATCCTATCTTATGCAGATATGAAGCCTGAAAATGTCATGCTTCNATCACACCCTGAAGAACAAGAAACTGGCGTTCGACTTCCTTCGAGAAATCTGACCCACGAAGAGGGTGCAACCACTGCCTACTGCCCTCCTGAGGCATTTGACGATGACAACATTGCACTTGATCCATCAGCCGACATGTGGGCTCTGGGAGTAATTGTGTACATGATGCTTGTGGGGCGTCATCCATTCGATATGGACTGCGATGCCTCCGATGAAGAAATTGGTCGTCGGATCAAAACACAACGCCAGCCACCACTAAGAGACTGTCCCTTTGCGGGCAACTTATCTGTATCTGCACTTGATTTGATGAGTAAATTGATGGAACCTGATCCCAAAAAGAGGATGACTGCGCACGACATGCTGCATCACCCATGGGTCACAGGAGAAACGGCATCGGAGTACGTGCTTGAAGATTCTGCAGAAAGGTTGAAGCAACTTATGAGGTACAAATCGGGAATAGAAAAGGCTGTAATTGAAAGGCTTCTTTCTTTCTCGGACAACGAGGACTCTCTTGATAAACCTTTGGATAAACAAACATCGTTGCTGGAGCGGGCGTTTGATCACATTGACAAGGACAAAAAGGGCTTCTTATCTAAGGAGGATCTGACATCTCTTTCTACCACCAGCTTGCGTCGGAGAAAAACTAACAGAGATGAAGTTCAGATGTCGTTCAATCATTTTTCAGATATCGTTGGTCAGAGTATGAGAAGTGTTCATTTTAAGAAGGGGCAAGTGATCTATAATGAAGATGATGATGGAGATTACATGTACTTTATAAACAGTGGGTAAGTCAATGTCACCGGCAGTATTTATGTCGGGATGCTTGCCACATGCAATATGTTTCTCATGAACTCATCATTAGAACCATTGAAGTCGGCACCAGGGATGGATTCCGAGTTCAGAAAGGCCAGGGTGATCATTTTGGAAAAGGAGGAATTTTTGGCAAAAAAAGACTAGCTACCATTACATGCACAACACCAGTCAATGCACTACGTATCGATAAGGACTTCTTCGCAAAATATATTATCAAGGGGTCCCCACTCGGAACAAAACTGAGAGAAACATCAAACAAGGAGAAATTTGATCGTGCACTGAGTATAATTGGAAGGGAAGAGAAGATGGACGAAACCACATACAAAAAAGGAGACACCATATTTAAGGAAGGTGAAGTGCCACATGATGCCTATATTGTGAAAGAAGGTCTCATTGACGTTGCTGCATCAGAGCACCACATATATTCCGTCAAGCCAGGGCGATTATTCGGAATCCAATCCCAGGTCCTAAAAAGAAATCGAAAGGCAACTGCTTCTTGCGCAAGTGACACATGTGTGATCAAGAGCATGCCATTGAAAAATTTGAAAAAATTATCCAGTCAATATCCAGTGCTTGATTCAACCATGCATGAATTGGCACTGCGACAGGAGTTTCGCAGAGCGGTTGTCTTGCGGAGGATGAAGTCCTTTCCGAATAAAGAACAGCTGAAGGAAGCATTTGATGAGATCGATGAGGATTGTTCTGGCACTTTGGATAGGCAGGAGCTGCATGGATTGATGCAAAGTTTGGGCAAAGCCTTTTCTGATGATGAAATGTAAGTGTCAGTGTGTTTGCATTTACATTAATGACTGCAATAATTTCGTGCTCAATTCCTTTTTGCTTCATATCCTTTTTGCAGAGCAACTTTGATAAGAACGTTAGATCTGAATGAATCGGGTGAGGTTGACTTCCATGAATTTGAACATGTCTTCAGTGAAAATTGAGAATTGTATAAAAGGTCTGAGCTTGAGATCGAAGATTTTTGGCATCATAGAAAACATGAGAGGGTGATTGAAAGTGTAGGATATCCACGACCAGGTCCTTGATCTGGAATCTCGTTCTTCTTCTGATCTTAAAAAGAGATTTTGTAGCATTTAATCGATGTAATATACTCAAGGTCATTTTTCCTCTTGCACATTCATTTGTGCGTGTGAAAGCAGTGGACGTACTTGGTCATATATTTGTCATTAACCACAAATTAGTATCACATCTACAACAAGCACCAAAACTCATGGGATAAAGTGGAAGTGCGGCCGGATTATCAACATCGTTTGAGTGTAAGATGATTATTCAACACAGAAAAGTCTATTTATGATTTTTGCTGCAGCTCAAAAGATGAAATTGATTTTTACATAATGCTCATGGAAAATGAGGTTGTGCTCCCATTCGATGCAGTCCCATAGCCTCATTGCTGTAACTTTGATGGCCGTGCCCCAATTTATTGTAAATATATTATGGGTCTACATACGAAGTACTTCAAGTCTCTTTTGGGGCAAGATGGGCGTTATGATGCGGCCAGGCCATGATAGACAAATTGTGAAATGCACTTTGAGTCTGTCCGACAAGAGAATAAAGGAAGGCTATCAAAGGCAAAATCATTTTGTGCTGACCTCCTCTCTATACCTTTAACAATCATTTGTTAGTCCTAGCATTGTTTCAGGTGTTGGCAATGGGCATTGATGTGGAGATAATGGAGGCATGCATGCAATAATCTTGTCCATGTCACTCTCTGGACAGCAGCCAGGTGGAGGGCTCTCTGCAAACAGAACATCTAGCTTGCTATCAGGAGGGTGGCGTGTATTTTCTGTAACAAGTATGTGCCAATCATAGTAACTATGATTACAATGTATGGGTATGGGCTTGTCTAGCAATGGGTTGCTTTAGCAAACCATCTCATTTTGTTTCAGAGCATGAATGGATGTCATCAAAACCATGGATGCGGACGTATGTACATATGTAGTTGGTTATATTTGCTTTGGTTTTTACAAGTTAGAGCTTGCACTTTGAGGTGGACACCAGGTGGTCTGCAAGTGGTTTCGAAGAGATTTTGAAGTGGCTTCGGAAGGGTCGTGAAGTGGCAAACTCCTTTAGATTGGATCAATCTTTTGGGCATAGCTCGTGACCAGCAAGCTCCATTGTCAACGTCAATCATGCTCATAAAGATCAATCCTCCGAGAGCAGTATCGCCTTCTTGGCGGTGACCCCTGCCAGTTAAATGCACACCAGGGCTTCAATACCGGCCGTCTAGTTAATGCATCACGGGCCCGGTGAGGCTGCCTGCATTGTTCTTCAACGCCTCCATCATTCAGACCATCTTCAACCTTGCACTGAATGGTCTATGTATCTGTGCACCAGCATAAATTGGAATTGAAATTGCTTATGATGTTGCTCAGTGTCAACGGTAGTGTATTCCAAATCTAATCAATAACCAATGTAGTGAGTTGGAACACAGGGAGAGCAACGCAGCTGACACCTACAAACTGTTTTATGATTACATTAAAGCTAAACAGTTGGTTGAACAGATACTCACCCCCCCTCCCTCAGAATAATCCAAATTTCAATTGTACACCCATCTATCACCCCATAATGGTGAAAGATCTGTCAGATCATTAAGATTCCATAGGCAGATGTGTGAGTGTGTGGGGAGGGGGGGGGGGGCAACTCTAATGTTCTATCTAACTTGCCCCCCATTAGCTCTTTAGGAACAACTGCGGGAGAACCTTGCGCCACATCATTGCTTCCTCTCAAGCCAAAGATGACGTCTAATTGTGCAAGCGTTGCTGTTTCAATCACACTGAGACACGCTCTGACACAGTGGCGTGCAAAGTGAAGTGAGGATCATGCCAAGAAGCCGCTGGCTGCTTTGAGGCCCAGCAACAATAGCGCTAACGATGTTGAAATGGAGGATGTGAATGACGACAACTGAAAATGAAATGGGATTGGATGTAATATTCTACAATATGGGCTTGTTGGTTTCATGTGGACAAACCTGTACAAACATACATTGTATAATTAATTAGTCTAGTGGTAGTGCTACTGCTACCGTACCCACTGTTTTTCTATGTAGTATACTAGTCGGGGTACCAGTAGGGATACTGGTTGGGTCAGTGGGTGAAAGCAGGGGGGGGACAACCCCCTCAGACTAGTCTGACGCCCGTAAGGGGGGACAAGACGGGTTTGGGGGGGACAATTCGGGGCACTCCACTGTAGTACATACAAAACCCCGTCAGAATTATTTTTGAGGGCTCATCCGAAGCTTGTAACTGCTGTGTCTACAATATCTTTGATGTCTCTATTTTTGGCGATATATATGCGATCTGTACAGGGAGAATGTACGTAGGAACTCAATTTGTAGCCCCTGGTATCCCGCAATTAGGAATATGGCTGTTACAATAGAAGGTGCGAAATGCGCACAAACAGGCACAAACGATCACAAATGAATTTTGGGATTGCTCCAATGATACCTACCACAAGACATGTCTTGCGATCATCCTACTAATATGTCCGTCTATTGCATCTCTGGTGCCGAGCGATGTCCGAGTGGATGGCCAAGCCAACTGGAAAGGGAGAGAATATTATGATTCTGATTGATCTCGATTCTCGATTGATTCATATAATATTTACCTATATGTTTACATCGATGTAGCTAAATATTAGGACTTGATTGCACAGCAAACTAGATAGTCTTGCATTTAAAGTAATGCGCCAAGGCCTTGCTCCGTGCCTGCTTTACATACACTTGTATTGATACAGATTGGAACTGCAAACACGATTACGAGCTCTCTCCAGAGATAGCAGCGACAGGCTTATCAGACACATTCTCATAGATTCTCATCTATCTCCATCCTGGGATAGCTGCCTCTACAAAGACTGCGATTATATGGTAGACATCTAAGATCGGCGCTTTTCTGGTCTTATCTCTCACCTGTTCTCACTCTGATTCTCAATCCATTTCCCCCACAACATTATGTACGATACCCTCTTTGCATGCCCGCCCCACATACACTTTACCTCACGCGACGGCATTCTGGTGTTTGGCTATCATACGTGGTTATGTATCAAGAATATCTTTTCACATGGGCATCATATAATATTCATGCCATAAAATATTCCATACCTAAGATCTGCTTACGGTGACGGACAGACGAGGCTAGGACCATGTAAAAAAGGAAAAAATAACTTCGTACGATGTTACGCGACTTGCGACCACTACGAACAGATCATTCTGTTTCGAAAGGAAGCAACTCATGTCAAGTTGCTAGCAGTTGGTTGATTTTAGTGTAGTCATCAATTCGTTTCATCTCGATCAACTCATTCAACTAGGGATACATTTTCATAATCAAACGTACCAACGTTGTCCACCTTTGATACACATTGAGCAAGGATCAAGATAATGAATAATACCGCACACAGCGAGGAAGAAAATATCAGCAGGTTGCCACTGGTGGTGTTATAACAATGAGGGAGTGTGAGTGTTTTTCAATGCTACTTTTCCTTGTATTAGGTCATGGTTACATGTTTGAGTTTGCTGTTGAATTATCAGTGCTGTTGTTTATCCGTCTTTTTCCGTCTGGGGGTAGTAGTATTATCTTTTACATTGGCTCCTGAGTATTTTTAGTGTTTGAAATCCCACTATTTCTGATGTAGTTTACTAACAAATAATTTTCCTCGCCACTTTAAATCCAGCGGAAACCGGAATTGAGAACCCTACCACCAGTGGCATGTGTCTTTCTAGAACCAAAGGGCGTTTCTTTGCCTATGCCTCTATTCCTATGAGTTTTTTCACAATCGTGATCTTTGTAGTACATTCAGTAATTGCTGCAGCTGGATACGGCTGGGCTCGCAACTCTACAGCTCTCTACCTTGAACTTGACAAGAATCCGGACATGAGTGGTCCGATTAATTCTACAGTGAGCACTCATGCCGTGGGTGGTCTTGTTGTGGCTGGATTAGCTTCTCTTCAACTAACCCTAGCTGTTCATATGAGTCTCACTAGATCAAAGTGGAACGATGCTGTTTCTCAGCTTCCTGTCTCTTCATTGGATCATAATCAAGTAGAAACAGGCAATAAAGACGTGTCATACGATTCATAACAACAAGCTTTTTGGTCATCCACAGTCCACAAATATCTAGGTTATTTTATTGCTCCTCTTTGGGCCATTGAAGCTATTCTCAGTGCAATAGTGGTGCTTGTTTCCCCTCGATTTAGTTCCGAGTGGAATGCAAGAAAAATCTTTAGGGTAGTTGTACTGCTTTATCCTATTCTCCTTGGAGCAGTCATTAATATTGGAATCGGTTGTTGGGCAGTGACATCAAGTTCCAAGCGTGATATAGTTTTACATAAGGGCACCATGTTCTTTGCAATTTATTGGGTTCTAGGATCAGCATTTGATGAATGTCTGACAGCAATGCTTCAACTTTATATGAATGATTGTTTCATTGGCACATTTGGGCAACTTCTATGTCTATTTATGGGCCAGTCGCTTTCATTGGTCACTCTTTGTTTGTCAATGTGGACATTCCACAAAATTCTGTTCCGAAATGCCTTTGTTTATCTGAACCTATTCTTCTCTATCCTGCGTAATATGTTGATTGGTGTTTCTGTCGCATTTGCTAAGAACATCATTGCAGAGGGTACTTACTTTCATAATAGGTAGGCCGTGAAAAGTTTTAAAGGAATTATTTGCTTGGAAATATTCATATCTATTGCGGGAAATGCTAGCATCTTCAGTTGCTGACCAAATAAGAATTGTCCACGCATCATGCAAGGAACACAATTGCATATATCCTGTTCCTTTCCAATATCATTATTTTGCAAGAAGAAGTTGTCATATCCATCTCCTTCTTTGTCAGTGTTGTAAAAGGTTGTAACAAGTTGTGTGCCCTTGGAAGGGCAGATGATTGCCTACCACATAGTACCACAAGCACGATATCTTACCTTCAATAGCCTAGCTACTGTTTCCAAAAAGTGGGAAATTCCCACTTGGCGCCTGTACAAATGTTTACGTAGGAACTAGTAACAAACGGCCGGAAATTTTCACTTGGAAATAACAGAGGAGCGGTGTATTGATCAAATTATGTTAGTGCTATTTGTTATTATAGATTATCGTAGTTCAATTTTGAATTATGTTTTATGAACGTTTATTAGCGCGCCGCGAACTAAAATAGATATATATTATATATTCAAATTTAGCAACTTTTTTATTGTCTTACCGTATAACAAATAGTCATTGATGGCTTTTTGTATGTAACTGTGTACGTATGTAAGGATTCTTAGGTAATAATTAAATTGATTGTTGTCATATGCTTGCTATTGAATACTCATTTTCACATAATTTGTTGATATCTCAATCACCCGATTGTATTCTGTTTGTATCCGCCCTCTACTGCATGTTGAAGACATGTCCGTTTACCAGTTGCTGCTCCCTCCCGGCTTCCATTTGTTGTCGCTGTGGTGGCTCCTGCATGTCGCCTTTGCTTCCTTCGCTGTGGCCCTGACATAATGTAGCCTTGCCATTTTATGTTCGGCATCCCCCCTTGCGATTCTTACCCCAATCATTCCATAAAACATTCTACTCGGGTTGAAGTGGGTAAATAATCAGATTGATGTCATAGCATCATTCAAGTAGGAGTGAACGAAATCTAATTAATCTTTGACTCTGACATTAATACTTAAGAGGGTATCAAGAAGATGCAATGTCATTGGTTGGGATTTTGTATGGCTGTGGGAATATCACCACGGATATGGAAGGGAAGCACTCATTCATAGCTAGTACAGAAATTCTATTGGGGATTATAGATCTACAAAGATCTACGGTGCAACGAGATCGCAACGAGTAGTCAAGACAAGGCTACTGTGGTTAAACGATGTGTTAACATCTTATGAGCATAGTAGCTTGCTATTGCACTATTTGTTGTTGTTGTTGTTGCTCTGGCACCGCGGTCTGTCTGTCAATCGTGAGGATCGGACTTTAGTTCCGCGATCCAGTCCCATCTGGATTATCACACCCTTGCTCGCAATTGCTACTGATATTGCCCAAAGTACTCCCCCCTTGTTTCGGTCACCCCCCTGTTGCCGTGGCCTCGTGGCTACCCTTGGAACTTTTGCATTGTTGTCGTGTTGGTGTTCCGTCAGGTCCACCCTTGGAAATAGCATTATCCCCCCCTACTTGTTTTGTTATCTTGTCCATATTTAGGGAACGGAGGGCACCATCCCTCCGTGGCTCATATTTGGGAGCCTGCACGATTATTGTTGTGGGTGGTGGTGGAGTATTGAGTTGGTACTTGGTACTTGGTACTTGGTACTTGGTACTTGGTACTTGGTACTTGGTACTTGGTACTTGGTACTTGGTACTTNGTGTTGGATTATATAGTGGAGACGTTCATCGAGAAGGGGGAGAGAAAAGCTTTGTTGCTGATGTCAGAGTTTCCAAATATCCAGGCAAGCATATACAAGTCATGGTTTTTGTTGTTTGTGCGTTCTGCTGATTTCTCACTCCTTCCTGTCAAATACTTTCCTCTTGACTAATTGCAGGACTCGAGTCGATTGTTAGTAGGTGATCTCATTGGTGATATGAGCACCCTTCAAAAAGATTACAAGCTTTGCAAGACGGAGCTTGCAAGCATGAAGCGGGATCAATCCTCGAAACGAGTGACTCGTAGCATGTCAAAGAAGATTAAAGACGAAAGTGAGACCGCTGATCCCAGGAAGGCGCTGTTCGCCGCCATCCAATCCAAAGGTGGCGGGTTGAAAGAGAAGAAGGCACCAGAAAGTAGCGATCCCATGCAAGCTTTGTTTGCGGCGATCAAAAATAAGGATAAGGGCAATGCAGCAATTGCTGACAAGGATTGCGAATCTGCACCATGTGATGTGAAGTATTCACCTGGGGTTCATCGATTGCAAAAGTTTCTGAACCACTCCAAGACAATTCTATCGCTTGCGGAACATGATCAAGATGCAGCAATAAGGACATGCAAGGTACGTTAGCTTTGCCATCATCAGTCATTTATTTGCCTCATAGTATCCGAGGAATCTCAACGAATTTGTCATTGTGTGATCACACCAATATGCAGGGTCTCGCTGTGTATTGTGGCGAACAAGGTGAACGAGCCGCAACGCCACTTCTGAAAGTCCTGTCAGACTTTGCATTGTCTCTTGAAAATGGAGTCAAGAAATACGACAATCGAGTTGCAGCGGAGAAGAGAAAGGCAGCCAAGAACAAGAAGGAGGCTGAAAAGCAGGGAAAAGAAAACACTGTCAAAAATGTTGCTCCTGTGGCAACATCATCCAGGAAATTATTGAAGGCGTCATCACTACAGCCTCATGTGGGTGTAACGTTTAGAGCCAAGAAAGGAATCAATACTGCTGGCCAAGAGAACTCTAATCCGATGAGTGCAATATTTAATGCGATCAAGGATAAGGGCTCTCAGAAGGGCGGCCCTCCACTAGGTCCAAATGTCCCAAGGGCTGATCCCAAAGAAGCAATGTTTGCATCAATCAAAAACAGAAAATTTGACGGCTCGCAAAACAGTGGCACTTTTTCAGATCAAAGGAGTGATCCAAAAGATGAGTTGTTTACATCGATTAAAAGCCGGAAAGCCAAGGGCCCCCGAAAGGATTGGGCTCCGCCAGGTCTGGCCGCCCAAACGATAGACCCCAAGCAGGCATTGCTTTCGTCAATCAAAAGTAGGAGAGAGACTCTACCAGCCAACCCTCCCACTGACGGAGTTCCAGATAGAGTGCAACACATCAATAACACACTGGTGCGAAAAGAATCACGGGTTCTCCT
The DNA here is from genome assembly GCA_036939415.1 of Detonula confervacea. Classification (NCBI taxonomy): domain Eukaryota; phylum Bacillariophyta; class Thalassiosirophyceae; order Thalassiosirales; family Thalassiosiraceae; genus Detonula; species Detonula confervacea. Next base: position 11,207 of record JALLAS010000673.1, read on the forward strand.
GGTGAATAGGATGCTCTCAGAAGCACCTGCAAGTGTCAAACAAGGTAAGTTTTGATGCCATAACTCGGTTTTTCGAAATCACTTGATGTAATGAAAGGTTCTCACCTCATTTTTTCACATTTCACTTGCTCTTCTTCTCTTCTTCTTTATATTCACAGACTTCTTGCAAGGTGTCACGTACAAGGAAACCGCTGATCCACTGCTGAAAAAGATATACGACAAGGAAGGCGGTGGCAAAGGGCCCCACAAAACCGAAAAGAGCTACAAGCCGGTAGATCCAAGAAAGGAAATGTTCGATGCAATTCGTAATCGAAAAATTGCTAGATGTAATATAACTTCATAAAATTTATTGTGTTGTCATCGCGAATTACTAATTCTGTTGAATAGTTCAACAAAAGTCTCAGCTTATTGATGGCGTTTTTCTCAGGACACCATGTTCTCGTTAGCACAGCTATGAACTATTGGGAGGCAGTTTCTGCATTTCGCATCATTCAAGCACAATCTTGTTATATGGTCCAACTTTTCACAACTTTTTTGCCATGACAGTGAGAACTCATCAAGGGCTTGGTAAACTTTTGACACCTACCACTCGGGCACCGCAGCTTCTACCTAGCGCTCTGGACTGAGGGTGTGCGCACCATCTTCATCAATGCAACAACACCTGTGAAAGAAGCAAGATGCGGATCATGCTTGGCAGGCTGCCATGAATGCGCCAAAGAGTTCCCCAGCAAATCTCATTATAGAAAATAAATTATCGTCGTAGTTTCAGGAC
>JALLAS010000674.1:0-11893 GCA_036939415.1 Detonula confervacea
GAAAATTTGAGCAATTTTGATCTGGAATTGAACTGGGATTAAAGCTAGCTAGGTTTACTAGGTGAAATTTAATATGGAGATAAACTAAAATATGAAGAATCGCTCAGAATGACTTATAGTTTTGACCTTTGGCTGCCAGGATATGTCTTGCTATGAGGATGTCATTACATTGTCAATCATTGTAGTGACTGGGAAAAATAATGAAGGTTCCACTTGTCTTGGAGGATGGAGTCCTTGAGTATTCCCATACCCCAATATTCAATATTGCCGTGAGCTACTGATCTGGACATAATGTGGTTGATCACTAGAAGAGGAAGGTACATCCTCAGGACATGGCATCAGTCACCATCGATTGTTACGCCAGGGTCCACTACCCCCCCGTCCATGGCCAAGCTTCCGGTGTTCTTACCCACACCCATGCCAAATGTCCTACCAACGACTCTGTCCCTGACTAAACCATGTGAGACTACAACACTGACTTGGGGCCCCATGTACTCAGTTTGTGACACAGCCTCCAGATACCCCAATGCCAAATTTACAACCAATTCCCTTCCCAATAGAACCAGACTTGCCTCCTCCAAAGTCCAAAGTTGTTGAATGTATGTTGGATCAGAGGGTGAAAGGGCCTGTGCGCTGGTGGAAAATGAGGTTTTACTCTGTGCTGGTGCGACAGGTGGTGCATGGTAGAACGGAAACAATATGTTGGGTTGGATTATATGCATTGCCACTCACATATGGAAAAAAAGCTGATGTGAGAGAAGACCACAAGGGTGATGCTGTAATGATGGGATGGGGAAGGGTCCTCTGATTCTAGTGTGATGCTATGCCATGGGGAGTGGTGGTTGTGGCAACATTGCTCTATGCCACCCATGGGAAGGGCCCACATGATACTCTCTTGGAAAGGCCATTAGTACCCAAAAGTGGCAATTAACAGTGACTTTTGGGTATACATCTGGCTCTGAGCCCACTCTATCTTTACTGCTAGTTCTTTGTAATGCAGTCCAGAGCTAGAGTAGCTATATCATGTCCAAAAATTAGTTGTTGCTATGCAGCCCAGTGCGTAAGCAAGGCAGCGCGGTTGAGATACACACCGGCAGCCGGGGCCATCATTGTTATCAGTCCATAATATCACAGTAGAGCTCTACATATATTCATCACAGAATTATACCAACATTGTGATATTTTTTCAGCAGTACGTAATAAATTAATCATTAAATAGAATAACAATGAACTCCAATACACTGTAAGACACACATCCACATTGTATTATTATACATACAGCTAACAATTATCCTCCACCACACAACCCTCATACAACTGACCATAGAGCTTTTGGTATGATTTGCAAAGCCATCCTATATATGACGGAGCAAGGTGGACAGTGATTAGGCCTACGCCAATAATAATTTTGTGTCTCACAGTCCAAGCAAAGAAAATGACATTAAAGAGGTCCATTGTGTTGGTTGCCCCCTTGCCCACGTTCAAGCGTGACCACATATTACATACTATACGTATAATTACAATTGGTGGCTCAATCTCTTGGGGGGCGGATTTGGGGGCCTTGAATTTTGTGAAGGAATGAATGATATTTCACTCTGCTTGACAGTTGTTATCGGATAGATTTCATTGTATCTCTAGGATTACATTAGTCCTAAAATCGACATACTAATGACTGCACAAACTATTAACTACTTTACGATGACTGAGATAGGCAATTTCCAACTTCAACAATTTCTAGATCTTGGTATGATTGTGTAGAGTGTCAATCGGGCAGATAGGGGTCGCAGTAAGCTGTAAATAATCCAAATCATTAAATATTATATATACTCCTACATGCGGCAACTCGAATTAAACAAGGGATATTTAGATAGTCTCCAAGTAACTATTTGGAAACTCAATTTTATCTAAGATATCGGAATGTGGGATGAAGCGAATATAACTTATTTAGTAACTGTTTCTACCTATTATTCTATTCCTGCATAAAGTTTAACGGTCTGTTTGATCTGTTCTACTAGGGCCTCAACTTTGGTGCCAAACCAAATATTTGTACAATAAATTATTATTCTTACCCAATACACAAAAAGTGCCTTGGTTTTGGTGTCAATCCTTGTATCTGTGCTATAGCTATAGATTTAAATGTTAACCATATAAACAAAATGTGACAACAGGGAAGATGATGTTCAGACTAGAAAATCAAGTTTATTTCAATAGTAGACGTAGATACAAGCTACGTGATGCCGATGGGAATTGCTTGTTGCGTATCATCCTGATACGCTTACCTACCTGTGGTACGGTTTGAGCAGATCGATACGTTGAATGACTTGTCACAAGTTGCGCGATTATTTTGCGCGAATATGACTTGCAAACCAAAAAAACTAGTCCGTCCGTCGATACGACGGGAGCTTGCTCTCTAGCAGGGTCTTTGCTCTTCTGAGAGAACAATAAGAGTATTCTTTGTTCTCTCAATGTTGTCAAATACCCTTTGCCACCGTCATTGTTATAACAAATAGCCATCGATCGAACGATTTGTTCACATCAGCAGCAGATTTACATAGCAGCATTAGATGATGATGACGCAATTTCGGTAGTAGTAATGTGAATGATAGTTGGGATAGTACGCAATAGTGGTGGCTCAAATATGCACAATGTTAGATAAGTGAAGTGAAGTGAAGTTGATAACCACTATATTTCTTGCCATAATCTCAACACATGAAATATAACAATAATGTTGCAAAGAAAAGATAATAAAAACACAAGATATCACAGAAGAAACTACAGTGGGATAAATGCGAACCATGACAAGAGATGAGGAAAAATTTAAGAGTTAGCATTTCAGATTTGGCCTAAAACTAGGTGTGCAGATTGATATTAGCAAAGGATAGGAGTGATGTACTATTCAGCCAGGTGATGCTTTGAAAACTGTGTATCGTACGATTTCAAAATTGTCGTTCAACGACAAATCGTGATCATAAACAACAAGAATAAGGCATGAGAGACAGAACTGAACCTGCAGCACAAGACGAATCGAGACTCTCCCCATCTTACGCAAGCACCCAAAAGGATACCAACATGAGCCGGGTCTTGAACCGTTGAGTGTAGGCCAAAAATTTAGGCAAGAACCACTGGACCATAGGCTGTTATGATACCAAGTCTTGTAAGTTTGATCGGATATTTTCCACAAAATTACCTAGAACTACGTACGAAGCTACAATAGAAGCTAGACAATCTTTGTTGTACAAAGTCGTCTCGCGTTCGTTGAACTTCAAACGGATGGCAAACATTCCGGCAACGAGTTTCCTTGAAGACCAAAGACTTGGTCTCCAAGCCAGAGAGTAGAGCTTTCCAAAACGGTGCCCTACTCCATCTGACTGACGATATCGCGCGTTATTATGGGCCTGCAACAAAGCCAGTAATTTAGGTGGTCGCGTATATTCAACCGTAACCAGAATCCTGTTAAAGGCAGGTACTCCTGCAAACAAAATAGCTCCAGAGAGGTACATTTGAGCCTTTTGCTAAAAATCAAATGGAATAAGAATGACGAATTATGAACATGGAGGATGAACTTAGAGGTGATGTAGGTTGTGATTTGTTGCTCATAGTATAGCCTGATTATAAAGGGAAACCTATTATTACCTGATTTATTGGCTGAATTTTGTAGAATACTGCATCATTTTGTTATGCAATGACCAATTGGTCAAAATAGTTTACAGATAGGTGGTAATGTAAGTGCCAAACAAATCAGTAGGGACCAGTTGGTGAACAGCATGCACTTTGAAAGGATAAATATGGCCAAGCAAAAGTCAATATATGCTCAAAAGCATTCATCCTACCTAGAAACTCACACACTTACTCCCTACTAATCCATATATATGACTTTACTGACTGATGATGATATGTTCTGCCCAAATGATGTTGACAATAGTTTTACAGCTGGATTATAATTGCAATAAGTATGAATACTGGATGGTATAAAATTGCATATAAACAACTTTATAAGTAGGCCTAGTTTTCACCCACCCCCTCTACATATGGTGTGTGTATTGGTTTCCTTTTGTACAGCACATTATTAGCATCATTCATGGTGCAATGACATACTCATTGCCCATTAATCATAGATACTCCCAAATAAAAGTTGTGGCCACTGCCACTATTGTGGTAGCCATCAAATAACTTTATTGGCAATTTCTGCCACATCTACCAGCCTTCCTACCAATGCTTTTTCTTCCCACTTATTCATATTATCATCATATCGTATCTGTTCCTTCCACTTACCATATTTGAGAAAACAATGTTCATCTTCCCCACAATTCCAGCAGGTGGCTACAGACCCTCCTTTTGGTTCAGTCCATGCGTTTATTGAGCTTAGTGACATACAGTTCTTTAGTGGCTACTCAGTGTAAAAATTCCTTCTGTCGTATGAGAGAAGTGTCACCGTCACAGGAACTGGCAAGACTAAAGGGCCTTACGGTATTCTCAAGTCATTTTACGGTATTCTCAAATCATTGCCCAAATCTTGATTGTGTATAAACTTAAAAGGGCTCTTGAACTTGTCAATAGTGGGCAGCGCAAACTCTTGGAGAACCCAAAGAGCCATCTAATTAGAGGTACTCCTAGCTTTTGCTTCTGCTTCATACTACTCAATGAATCTAATTCAAGGTTAAGGCCAAAGTCAACCATTGATTTTGTGCTATGTTTCTTGGATTTCTACAATGCCATCTTGTGTAGATAGAAAATCAAGAGGTGGCAAGAACCATCTGCCACGTGTATATAGCAATTTGGTAGTATTAACGCCCTAGCCATTTTTAATGGACTAATTGAAACGATTAATTTATCATTCAGTGAGCTAATTTGATATATTTAGACAGAACCTTGATTGAAGTTGCACAACACCAGATATTTTATGCTTCCAATGCCTGGATTTGCTCCAATGATGACGGAAACCTGCTAAAACACCGCCCTACACACCTGCTCATGATGCAAAATAAATGATTATTATCATCTTGTATGAGATTCTCGACCATTTGATCAAGTAAGCAACCTTATTATCATGCATTCCTGAACAAGCTGGTTACTTAACTTAGACTCATACGATGGAATGCCACGGTGAATCACTAGGAGGGTGCTGGCGGCATCATCGTGGCGCACCGTCGGTGCTTCAAGCTGTGGATCCTATTCCACCCATGAAAATGTGACAATTATGTTGGGGGATCCTTGTAGGGGTGCATTGGTAGCATTGATGATAATAATTGTCACACTTTCACGTGCTGATTTTCTTCCAGTTGTAAGAGGGGCTACTGGAATGGCAGATGTCATGGTGCGTCGATTGATGCCATGGTCGGTCGATTTTGAGGAGGAAGCATGTTGATGTTGTCTGCCAGAGATGATGACGGCAAAATAGCTGTTGGCCGATCGGGGGCACCCTTTTCTCTTTGATGCCAAGCAAAAGCAAGATGCAAACCCATCCTAAAACACGTCATACGAGATCAACGTAGATCAACGTAGATTAACGTCGATTAACGTCGGTTAACGTCGTATTGACAGTGCTTAACGTCGCGTTAACGTCGCTGCGCACACTCGCGCATTCCAAAAAAAACTACGTACATACATACCATACCGTACGTATCAATCCAGGATCTTGCAGGTCTTCATGTATTATATAACGAAACTAGTCACACATTTATAACATCCGGACTTATTTGACTTTTGTTGGGGGGTGTCTTGACTCAATGGGGCTATTACCTGCAAGAAAATTTGGAGTAGCATGCTTGCCTTTGACAACGACAAGTGGGGTTATGATGACTAACGTATTGTATTCACAGCTTCCAATACTAGCAAATCGAGGATCAGTTTTAGTGTCGAGGGAGATGATGATGTTGAGAACATTTGCATCTATGCAGTTACCATTCAATGCCAGGTATAATTACGGCAATTGTGTATGAATAGCAAATCAAAAATGAAATAAAACAAAATGAAACAAGGCTAAAAATGATCCAACTTATGATTCAGCAGATGGCAATGATTCACTTGCCTCATAATATCATGATGGCATGACTCAAAACACCACCATTACTGAAATAACTAACTGTGCGAATTCTACCGACGATGTGATTCTCATTTGACGTATTGTCTAATGATGAAGTGGCCATTGTCATTGAACAGACTGTCAATGATCATGCGAGGGCATCGGATATGGTGCTGGCGATGGTGGTTGTAGTTTTCATGATTGTGCAATATGAGCTCAAAATGTGAATATGGTGGGGTGTGTGTTGTTGCGCCGCCAAAGGGAAATCAATGTGCTTGAGCTCAAGAGAATAGCTTGTAATATTTTAGGATACATTATGAGCTCAGTGCGATGGTAGGTGCGTGCATGTGAAGTGGATTGACATCAGATTCAAATTCTTCTCTATTAGACGTCTGAGCTCAACGAAATACTGAATTGAGGAGTACTTCTATCGACTGAAATCCGAAGATACTGCCCATTACAATATCGTGTGACTAGCTTCGTTATGTATGTGTGTGTGGAGGGTGAGATGGTGATCCAAAACCTGGGTGTAGGTAGGTACGATATGTACATCCTTATCCTACAAGATCCTACATGCCGTCTTTGTTCTCTGTGTCGCAAAGATATGGCAGATCGATCCAAAACGAGAACACAAAAGACCCAACACAAGAACACAAAAAAATCAATCAACCATGCATGCTTACCTATGCTTACGTTACGCACGAATCCTCTTTGAAATCGAGCTTCTCTATTGTACTAACTGGCAACTTGGCTCCTCACCTCACACATAAACCAAAGCACTGACTACACCGACAAAGAATAAAGAATGCGCTCCGCTGTTAAGAATATTCCTTTGCTCGCCATCGTTCCCCGAAGCTCCGCCACTCTGATTGATCTTTCCAAGCCTTACGATAAATCTGATGTCTTCCCTACTCCGAAGGGACAAGAACTGATCGCCATTGCCGATGCCGAGGAGGATGTCAACGCATTGGTTGCAATTGAATGCGGCAAGGTTGTCGCTGAATATGGAGACCAAGGTGCTATCCGACATCTATTTTCCATCACAAAGAGTTGGACGGGTCTTCTCATGGGCATTGCAGAGAAGGAGAAGAGTCTCTCACTTTCAGAGACGTTGGGAGATATATGGCCAGATGAGGCAACTTGGGTAAATATCGAGGACGCCGAGGACAGGAAGAAAACGACACTCGAGCAACTTGTACAAATGCGTGGAGGATATGACATGCCAGCGTAAGTACCGTCGCCTTTCTTGCTTTTGTGATCATGTGTGTGTGTAATAATCATTCCCTCTGTGATGTTTCTCTTGATACAATAATGTGAATATTATGTTATTCAGAGACTTTATGGAGGACGTTCTTGTTGATGCTTTACCATTCACTGAGTAAGTAAGAGTCAATATATAATTTTATACATTTTTCTCTCAACTGCAAACTCACAATCTCTTTTCACAGACTGACAGCAATCGCCTCGGAGGCGAAGACCTGGAAGATTCGTTGAAGTATCATGTTCTTAACACAACAGCAATTGGTACCTATAAATATGTCATGGCTGGGAACATCTTGAGTTACATTCTAAAGGAGCGTACCGGCATGACACCAGAAGAATATGCAAAGGAAAAGGCCTTTCCATTTCTTGGCATCAAGGATGATGACTACGAATGGTACCGGAATCCAGATCAAGTCCAGACAAGTTATCACGGTCTCAAGATGAACACTGTTGCCCTCAGCAAGCTTGGTATGCTTTATTTGCAGAATGGAACGGCAGCCGACAACAGGGAGCCGATTGTTGATCCAAGTTGGATTGAGCGATCTTTCACTGTAGGGGATGAAAACGGATCAGATTTGTTCGGATACCTCGGATGGTGGCTTGGAACTGAGCCTGTGTATGCCACTTACGGCTTTGGAGGACAGCGTCTTGCTATGAACTTTGAAACCCAGTGAGTCATTGCCATCTTGTCTGATACCTATTACAAGGATGCAGGGATTGATACATATGATGATCCTCTTTCTGTGTCTCCTACTGACCAGATTAAAGAGATGTTTGTAAACGAGAAGCCTTCCGTTGATGATAACGTTTGTGGTGCCACAGTTGCGTCCGAAGACCCAAAAGTTGACTCTACTTTGAGTTCGACAGATAATCATGCAGCCAGTGTTTCTGATGTGGGAGCTGCTCTCTTTGTTGTCCTGACATTGGCCCTCGCGGTCCCGCCCTTTGTTTAAACTGCATAGAGATAGAGACTGAGTATTATTTATAGAGTGGAGATTATGAGCGGAAGGCTTGTTATTGTAGCATATGGAAAGGAGTAAAATAGGAGAAGAGGGTGGATGGAGAAGGAGGAGATAGTTTGTGGTAGCATTGCATAATACATGGCTTTATTGAATATACACATTATTACCTAGATTATGTTGCTGCGCATGCAGTTGGTGTTGGTTTTGTTGTTGGAGATGATTGACACTGGCCGATTTTGTTGCAATGGTTCGTCACCTCATCACAACTCAACAAATTCCGCTGTTTCTGTCATGAATCGATCGGATATATCAAAGCATTGGCAAGAGTTTGAAAACATACTCAGTACAGCACAATTATTATGGAATAATTCCTACGAAGTAAACTACTATTACGATGTCTGATTTTTATGACCTACATTTTATTTCATCGTTGAATAGTGGCAATTGTAGCTCTCTTCATCAGTGATGAGTGTTAACAATAATTGTACTCAAGGGTCTTCAGGCTTGACTTGGTGTCAGCTACAAAATTGGTACTCGACCTTTGTGCCTTGAGAATTACAATACATACACTCCAGCAACTTCTGCAGAATCACGGTCTAACTGGATTGATGGTATCATGTCTTTTGCCCTTTTTATGGCCCACTTTGAATAAAATTGCAACAGTTTAGCAAGCTTATCTGGATCGTTTCCTCCTGAATCATGTGCAATGCATCACTCAAGCACCTTGCTGTTCATTTTGTTGCTTTTATTGAAATATCTGCAGTGATGAAGTTTTCAATGTCAGTCAATATGAAGCTATTTCATACTTCTAATTCCCCTGTATCTTCTAAAGATTCACCGCATACTAGCAAGGCGTATCCTTTTGACATCTTTTACTGATTGTTGCATATTGATATTGTTATTCATTGTATCATATTTGTCATTGAAGTAAACTATTTCACTCAAACCTGCATCCTCAGGGTGTCATTTTATAATCTGATATCTTGCTTTGACAAAACTCACACTCTTTCTTTTGTCATGCAACAACTTGCAAGGCTTGCACGGATGTGCAAAATGTAGGATAGGAATTTTGTGTTTCCTAAATGCTGACAATTTTAGAGCCTCCACCATAAAACACGAAATAAGGCGTGATCTCTTATATTTAGCCATGACTAAGTCTACAACTGGACCTAGACTCTTCAAGAATCAGAAGCCACGCAAAGTTGGATCATACACATGTGGAGAAAAAGTAAGGTTGTTTGTGGTGCCAGAAAACTTGCGCATGGTTTACAACTCAACATGCAAACCCAAGCTTCTCTGAGCAGGAAAATCTTCCCAACAGCAGGCATAGCCAGCCACCGCATAGGGAATTTTAATGCGCCCATCACAGAGGGTTTATGAGGTAGCCGTATGGACCATGCGTGCAACCTACATACCCCACGACAACTGCCTTTGCTCTCTTGGCATTCTATTCCCATGTCTCTGGGAATCATTTTTAGCATGAAACAGATATATTTTTGTGCAACAGCTCGCCATGTTGGAGCTGTCAGCCTCAGCATTAGGTAGCATCATTAACTCTCGTGCACTTGTGTTGCTGTTTCCCAGTCCCATTTCTGCATTATCCCCAAAGATGCCACGACAGCTGCAGCCACTTGATAGTCACTGAAAATAGCAGTGCGTGTGAAATCCAATAAGTCACTGTTTGCGCCCCAAGCTATGTTGATGAAATTGAAATGATGCTTCACATATGTTGACATTTCTGCTGCAAAACACGCCAACTCCCCTCGTATGTATTCCATAAACGTGACACTATGTCATCGTCCCATCTTTTGGATCTTTCTGTCAGAGCTAGCCTGCTAGGCAAGAGCATTGGCACCAGCACTAAAGAGTGAGTGTGTGTAAATTTCATTAGTAGGGATGACACGGGCTGATGGATACTCTAACTGCAGTGCTGCAAACTTTACACTTTTGTTAATATCCCCAGTTGTGACATCCTTGTGTTTGCCCTGTTCCCAGTAAGCTCAGAGAAAAGTCTTGCGACCGCACATATGATGATGAATATAAACACATCTCCAACCCAATGTACGTACACGACTAAACTATTCATCACTATTGTGTTCCTGGAACAAGCAACCATTTTCTATATCTATTATTCTGATAATTCAATCTCATAGTAACCCCCACCAGAGGAAAAATATCGTCATTACTTGCATTGATTGCCAATTGTCTCAAATTACCGAGCTTATCCTTTTTGAAGAAGGTTACATCCTCCAACTTGAATTGCACTATTTTTTTGTTTCACTCCGTTTCCCTTTCATTGTATACTCACCCACATGCAATAAATATTAAAGTGCTATCAATGTATCATTGCTGACAGCCTTGGCGACTTCTAAAACACTTTTTTTCTGCCCCATGTGCACTAAAAATTCAGCTTTGACAAATGAGAACGCCAACAAACGTATCAATGAGCTGTATGCTGAACACGCAAAAGCTTTGGAACAAGCTAAATTGACAACGCCTGAGGAATATCCCACTCTGCAAGAATCTTTCATAAATCTCCAAAAACAAGTTCAAGACGATGAAATTCCCACCAAATCAGCCGAAGATGCTGCCGCAGCCAATGCCAAGAGGGACCAGGATAAAGCAAGAACAACCTGGTTCTGTATCAGTTACAGCGAAATTTTTGGCCTTCCTATCATCAAAAGGCTAAAGCGTCTGCGCGACACATATGGCCTTTCATGGCTCTGTATTTCAATGTCGTATAGCAGATTTACCAATTTGGGTCAGAAACTGAATAGCGATTTGACTGGGAAACTGATGAACGGCATCTTTGATGAGAATTTCGTTGATAGAGTGTGCAATTGCAATGCACAATCTTTGTTGGAAGATGGCAGCTGTATGTACAATGGGATTTGCAGAAAGAGTATGATAGTTTATGATCTAGCATGCGAAGTCACTGGCAAGTCTTATATTGGCAAAACGCAACGCAACTTCAAAACAAGACGACGGAACACACCAACGACGTGTGGAAGGTGATTGGAACTGGAAGGAAGAAATTTGGGCACAATTGGTACGGCAGTGGTGGATATGGGGGAGCTGATGCTTTTGCTAAACACTTTGCTACCATATGTCGAGCTTGTAACAACAGCAACCAAGTGCAAAAAATGATGAAAAGTATTTTGATGCCAACTATTCTCTGGCAAGGAGAAGGCATCAGATGCATGAAATCTGCTTGCACGCTGCAATGCAAAATCTGCATAGTGGAACGCAAGGAAATTCCATCACGTTTCAGATCCAACAAATCCATGATTATGAATGACAACTCCGACATCTACAGCTTCTGCATTTACCACACTGAAGACGTGTTTGGCGCAGAAAAAGTCACCATCTAAAAGATCACCCAAAACCAAACGTTTAAGAAGGAGAGCTACACCAAGAACTCCCAAGCCCAAAGCCCTAAACAACCAAGCAACTCCAAGCCTAGAGAAAGAGACCCCATGATCGCCAGCCACTCCAGCTAAGTTTATTGACACAAATGTACCTGGGCTTCCCTACAGATGTCCTAAGCAGTTGAGAGGCACACTAGGTAGCTGGTAGTAAAATAATGATAACAAAAATAGATGTGATGAATGGTAGTTCAGAGATATTATGGTTTGATTAGATTAGG
>JALLAS010000675.1:0-11875 GCA_036939415.1 Detonula confervacea
AGCCCCAGGTAAAGACATACTGAATCCTCAGTAGAAATACGATATCGGTCGTATTCCAAAATTAACATGTGGGTACTACCAGCATTCTGCAAAGACAGTATCAATCGGAATCGATTTTTGTGCAAAGCATACACGCACGTCTGACTGACTTGGATCACATAGAGAATGCCATTTGCATCAATAGCGGCAAGGGCTTACTCTTGCCCACAGCTGGCATGCAACTGTTCCGCTACAATACATTTAGTTCAACAGCAAACCAGTTGTATTTAAAAGTAGTTTGTTCTGAACGAACTCAAAACTTGCTTTTATCAGTTTATTTCGCAGTGGACATATTTTGCCCCTGGGTCGTGCATTGACACCAGAGAAGTTTGATCTTCCTAAAATTGCAGACACGCTCATCACTTCACCTGTTCATGATCTTCCTTTTCCCATTTGAGACCAAAGAACAGACAAATCTAAAAGTCGTGCTCTGAAGTCCTGGTAGCCGCCTTGAGGCATTCTTTCCGCATGAGTTGCTGCTTTCTCACCTCCTCTGGGTTTTCGAATAGGCTTGCTTCGTCGATGATTTTGTTTACTCCTTTCATGTGCTCCTCCTGTGTGGTTTGGATTGAGAAAAAAAAGAAAGTTGAGGTTTAGGCTAAAGAACAAAGCACGAGAACAAGTTACATAGCACGGTAGCCAACATGAGAATAGCCTTCACACCGGCGTGCCACGTAAGCTGAGCTAAGCTATGAAATAGAACATCAAGGTAAAAGGAAAACAAAAGTACCCACCACATCCTCCATATCGTGCTCGCCATCTGGGGCATCCACAGCAAATAGTGTCTTGCCAAGCACAGCATCGTGCATTTCAGTGATGGCATCGGCATCCTCAGTAATGGAGGCAACATCGACCACCCGCTTGGTCCAGTCTCTGGATTCCTCCTACGATACAGCAGTAGATAAGAGGAAAGACAGTGGTGAACAAAGAGATATGTCAGTATGAACTATCAGGTCGAGACACGAAAGAATCGCATGGTATCATCACACGGAATACCTAGAGATGTTCACGTACCATATCCTGCAGATCGTGGTCTCCATCTGGAGCATCCACCGCGAACGGTGCCGTGCTCATGAAACGAGTGGCATATCGAGCGCATACAGCTTGGGCGACGGGGGCTCTCGATATCATGGGTGCAGCGCGGGAGGCGGCGCGCAGGGTCGTGAATGCAAGTGTGTTCAACATGTTGCTATGATGGTTATATCCTTTTCCGAGATCTTCTTCTGTGTCTTGTAAATTGTTTTGGTAAAACAGAGCAATTGCTTTTTGGCTGTGGGCCGACAAATCTTATTTTCTTTGGATGAATGTTTATTGTGTTGCTTCAGTTGTTGTTTACACTTTTATGTTAGTTTTGTGAGTTGGTTCTTCTCATGCTTTTCCATCTGGGATTGATCAATAGTAGAGATCATCATCATCATCTGGATTCCTTTTTGTATTGTGGGTTGTGGGTACAATACTGTGTGATGTCGATGATGTTCGGGGGGTTCTCATCCATCTCCGTCGTGTCATTTGATTAGTAAGTAAAATATTTATTTTAATGATTATTGACTGGATTTATTTATTATTATTAGTCATAAAACTGAAATTCAAAAGTTACTATGTATTAAATTTGATTAAATCGTAGTTTAGGTAGTCCTTTCAAAAATATACCATACCCTGAAGCCTGAAGGCCATCTCGACACTTCTGCTTTCAACTCTATTCAACTCCAACACGAACCATCTGTGCAAGATCTGTGTTCTTGATACTTATTTGATATCTTTCTCCGCTGAGCATAAAAACAAAATCTTTGACGAAGCAACAAACAACCTCTCATCAGATAATAACATCAAAGAGCCCACTTGAAATCGCCTCAAAAGACAACACAAACCCTTCCTTTCTCTGAAAATACTTTCAATCTCCATCTCTTTGAAACATAGGAATATGTGGAGCTCCTTCGCACTCATCACCCTTCGCGTCGCTTCAGCTCGGGCTGCCGTGCCCATGGTTCCAACAGTCTTACAAGCCGCCTCTGCTCTGTACGTCACCTATGCAGGAGGTCGTCGTTTCATGAGCGAGCAACCTTTTGCTGTGGATGCTCCCGATGGTAATCATGATTTGCAGGACATGGTATGTATTTCTTCTTTATGTTGACTAAAATTCTGATTTTGGTTTATGAACAGAGAATGTAGCATAGTACCTAACTAATCATATCTCTTTGAATACCTGTAATTTGCAAACCAAAATATGCAGGAGGAATCGAGTGCATGGGCCAAGCGTACAATCGACGTCGCATCCGTGACTGACGATGCCGATGCCATTACCGAAATGCATGATGCCGTGCTAGGAAAGAAGGTGTATGCCGTAGATGGACCAGATGGCGAGCATGATCTGGAAGATGTGGTAAGATTTCAGTGCTAGGAAGCGTCAATTCTTCAACTCGGAAAAGAATAGTTTCTAACAATACATATCCTTGTTTTCGCATTTCTACCATGATAACTAATGTGATAATTGGGCAATGCTTTGTGTTGCACATGCACCTATCATCTAAACGATATCATGTATGCTCTCGCAATTAATAGGAGGAGCACCTAGTCGGGGTAAATCGAATCATTGCCCAGGCATCGGTATTAGAAAACCCTGAGGACGTTAAGAACGCGCAGCATCGGCGTGATGAAATTCACCAGAAGAGCAACAGCCCCGATGCCGAGTTTTATAACTCGAAATATTGAAAATGGGGTGATTCACATGAGAGATGCATGTATGGTACTGAACTTGATTGTAATTGTTAATATATTATAAGATATGGTGGACAAATGGATTGATTGAAGCCCACCTCTCTGCCATGTGCTATTGATGAGATCATGCTAGTGTCTACTAGTGATCAGGTTCAACAAGATTGTATGAAAAAGAGAAAAGATAAGAAAGATGTTTGCAAGTGATCCCTGTTGATCCCGCCAAAAGCCAACAAACATATCTATGAATAGTTTACACTATTCCAACCTTTATCTGTCCAGACTGAGACTGAATCGTTTTTAAGCTAGCGTTTTGCCATGATCGGCTGTGACAGGGGCATTCATGCTGAGTGGTGTCTTAGTTTGAGCAAAAAGGAAACATATTATTGTTTGTGCTCGCTTTCGCTTTTGTGTTGTCAGCAGCAACCAGTTTCATTTTTTTATTTGACAACAAAAGGAAGATAATATACTGTGCCCCTGGCCAAGATTCACCATTATAAAACGCCCGGAGCCGCCATTTATTAATTGGGTGCTTCAGTCCAGAGTCCACGATTTATGCAATGTAGATATTGCATAGAGTTACTGCATACTATAAAGTATCTCCTGATCGAAATGTGTGACTTGAAGTCGAATAGGAAGTTGAACTGTTTCAGTCTCAGCTGCTAGTGATTGTTCCAATTGTGTTTTTAGACCGTTTGGGTTTCCTTTCGGATAGATGTGCAGCCAACGTCTTCAGATGACCTTCATATCGCGATGCACCATTCTCTGTCAAAAAAAATCCCACGTTGTCAATGGGATCAATATCTGCAACAACATGGAGTGGAAAGAAGAGTTGACGAGCATGAAAGGTTTAAAGTTTAGAGTAGGAAACAAAGTACTTTTACTCCTGTCTATCGTAATGTCTACTCCTAGCTAGATTACAACATTTCGTGTGGGCACAAAAAGTGTCCATTGGTGATTGGATATTGGTGACATACAGATTGGATACAAATCTTGAAGATTGAAGATATTGACATCCGTGACTGGCGCCCCTATCTGACTCACGGTTTGCCGCCAGCTCGATGACGCGACCACTCTATGGTAACTGACTCGACGCGACGTTGGACCATGAAACACTATAGGACTCACAAAATATGTGACTTTTGTTATTTAAGTAAAATCCTTATTTATTTCGAAAATTGAAACTTTTAACGTTTTCTATGCCATATTTTTTCACACAACGCGAGGCCTACGGTAATTGGACCATGCTCCACTCATCAGCGCCTCGAACCATGGCAGATGATCCACTACGAAATCTAGTGGTGCCATTCATTATCCGCTATCCTCAATAAACCAACCTAGACAATGAAGTCCTCATCAATAATCGCCTCCCTATCTCTGCTCCTGCCATTGTCATCATGGGCGTTCGTCACTCCGTCCTCGACGTCAGTCTCATCACGGCCTAATTTGGTAACACTCTCCGCGAAAAAGACGAAGAAAAAGCGAAGTTCGGCAAGCGGCGAGGGCTTTGGCAAGTCGACCGCCGCCGCTCCCGTCAGCAGCGCCGCACGCGATGAACCCGGCGCCGATATCGGCGCCTCCGGCGGCCTTCAATCGATCGAGGAATCAATGTCGTCCACCCCCTTTAACATGCGCTCTCAGCCACAACAATTGGACCTTGACCCGAACCTCTCCCCCGAAGAAAAATCCCAAGCAATCCTACGTCAAAAATTCGGACTCAAATCCTACGAAGAGCAGCAAGCCGATCTTGGCGACTACCGCCTCATTTTGGATGCCGAGAAGAAGAAGGAAAAGCGCGACAAGCTCCGAAATATCGATAAGTTATGGCCGGAGGATAAGGACTTTGTGGCCTTGCTTCCCCCTGGTGTGATTAAGGGAATTGATACCTTTTTGAAGTTGGGTTTGGGTTTGTGCACCGTCCTCTTTCTTCTGGCGGGAGTGTTTATTACGATCGAGGCGGGGAGCAAGGCCACCGCGAATCCGTTGCCAATTGGATTGGAGACATTTATTGTGAATATTGTGGAACCTAACTTTACTCCCGGTTTGTTGGTTTTGTTGGGTTTCAGTGTTAGTTTGGGATTGTTTAGTATTGGATTGGGTGGGAGCGCTTCCAGTACTTACAGGGAGAATCCTTAGATAGTGCAATATTAGTATGCGTACTGTACGTGAAAGGATTTGTGTGGGATGCAGGGGAAGAAAGAGAGTCATTGGGTTGCAAGAATTTGACCAAATAAAGTTGTCTGATGCTATTGGAGATTCAGTGAACATATTATGTTGAGATGAATAGTGGAGCCGAGATCATAGGGGGTGGCGTCCATTAGGCATGTATCCCAATGCCTCCAAATCATTGAGGGAAGAGGGAAATCAACGACATGAGAGCAAGGGATGACTTGAGTAACTGCTCGTTGAATTAAGCGTGCTATTTATGTTCTAATGCTAGGAAGATTTGTTCAAGATAAGGCATTAGAGTAGTGCAAAAACAACAAAACGGTACATAAAGCAATGATTACTTTGATAATATGGAGACTGGGCATCAATACCCTACAGTGGGTAAAAAGAGGCACCCCGTGTTTTTCCTTAAAAATACCTCCACGTCACATTATTAGCCATTAGGTCCCATGTTGCACAATCATTTCATCTGGTTTTAGTTCCTCTTGACGCAATAATTGAACAAGGTTTCCGTGTTTTGCAGTATCATGATTTACATCTACAATCTTGCAATGATTACAACAGAAAAATAATGTTCAATTCCAGCTGAAACTGAAGTGCCAATGCCACCGTGATACTACCAGGGGTTAATTTCTACAGAGAGGTCATTCGCTTCGTATTGCAAGGAAGGAAACACTTAAGGCTGTGACTAGATGAAATGTTTGGCAAACAAACATATGGCTACCAAACCCTCTTTGTACTTGTTGCCAATTGAATCAGGAGGAGAAGGAGTCATTCAGCAGAATTAATATATCATTAATTTCCAAAATGTGATGGTCAATGTTTGAGATCATACCATCGAGAACCATATTTGATTGCATCAAGACAGAGGTCAATCGCATATTCTTAGCACCTATGTAGGATACTGCGGTATCCTACATCGCATTTCCAATCAAGCGCCAGCATATCAAGATTTAAGATAAACCTTGTTTTCAAACCTGCCTCCGCAAACAATCTTCATAACACATGATGAGAGTGGGGACAATAAAACACAATGCTCCATAAGCATAAATGCATCAGATAAGACTGTACCTGATATACATAATGATATGGTAGATTGAGGCAAGCTACGTAATTCATAGGCTTGTTTGTGCTTGTCTATGCTCCAGAATGCTAAACAAGTGCTAGATCAATGATGTTGACATATGTTGATATACAATCTAAGCTAATGTCAGACAAAACCAATCAATAAAGAGTCCAGGAGTCCATTTGCAGTGATTTTGCTCTCCCGGAAGAGAGAGACAAATACGTATAGCTACAAATGAATCCATACATAGGCGAAAATAATGAGGATCGGCTAGATTATGGAGAATAAACATCCAAACTTCTTTGATAGCTTTGGGCTGATAAGAATATTCATATGCAATTAAGTAAGCCGTCAACCATTCTCTGTAATGGCGTATGGCACAAGAGTGACTTCGTTGTTGTTATCATAATTCCTGCTGGGGCTAGGGGTGACAATCAAACACGTATTCAACCATTCCATTTTAATGGTGATAGTGGTACATGTTAGCGTTATGAGCTTATTTTTCCTGCCCCAAACAAGTTCATGACATTGGTAGGTACTAGTGTTCCAGAGCCCGTGCACTACTTTAAGAAAAGTATCTTTGAGCTGATAACTGGTGCAGCTGGGCATATACTGTGATGGTGCCATACATACTATGGCCTTGTCGGGATTGTACATGATAACATCCGCAACGCTCATACCAGCATATTTGTCCACTGCCTTCTTTTTGCCAGTTCTCAAATCCATCTGAAAAGTATCATTGTCGCATATGGCACAATAGCCATTGGTGTGTGGCAACGATCTCATTAGATAGCTTTTGCAGTGCAAAGCATTATGAACCATCACTGACTATTTCACGCCACTTTTCTGCTTAACTCTTTCTTTACCTGAGTCACCATAAGTGCGCCATTTGCATAAAAATACGTATGTTTGGCACTAAAGGGTCTTTTTGATCCATTACAAGTGCCCCTACCTTTGCATTAGGTAGTGTTTCTAAAGTGTCATGTAAATGCCAGACCATGTGCTCGCATGGTGATGATGTACAATGAATACCCCCTAAAGGGGTGGCTGCTGCCGTGCCCAGAAAAATGAGTGCCCTGCCGGAAGTGGGTCATAACATTTTCTGGCGGATCCATCTGTGCTCACTCTTTTTTATCTGCATCATGAGGACCCTATCACACAAGTATTTTGAGCAAAATTTGTGAGCCCAAATGGCGCAAGGCAGGTGCCAAATAAGAAATCAAATCATGCCACAGTTACAGCTTAATGCGCATTTTTTCGGCCAAGGCGGGTATTGTTTTGGCCGTTTTAATCTATAATAGCAAAAAAGGCTCAATATATACAGTTTTTGGTACTATCTAGCCATAAACCATACCAAAATAGAGTCTAAATGGACCCATCATGTCATAATTTAGAAATCCTTGATTACAAAGTAGACAGAAAAGCCACAGAATTAAGTTTAGCTGTCAGTGGGTAAGGTTTAAACAGATGATTGGCAATAGGTGGACGGCCTGTAAATCTAAATCCTGCCAAGATCACATCATGCAAGAAAGAAGTGATGATTTGAATTCCTTTGGAATAACTAGAGGGAACGGCATAAGCACACTACAAGCTGCGACAACTTCTTTTGGGTAATTGAATTTGGTGTCATATCTAGGAGTCACACTACATTCAGAAGCGAGCTGAGTGCTGATGGCCCAAGACTGAATATCAGAGGGAATCTGAGTGGTATTGTATCTAGAGTAGGAATCACGAACAGTCTTGGCGCAAGGATAGATCTCAGTGTGGCAAGAGCTCAGGCAAGAGTCATAAGTCATATTGTACACCAAGACAGAAGGCAAGATTGTGCAAGACTAGATACACCCAAGGCGTCGCTGCCACTGTTGACCAAGTAATCAATCCCCAGTATTACCCCTTTTCTCTGGATTGTGGATTGTTCTACTCATGAAAGCAACTAAAGCAAACACACAATCAGCAACTTGAACTAACTAATAGCATCAACACACACAAAACGTCATCAACATCCTTATCACTTTGATACCACTCCTTCATCTTATTCTACAATATCTATTATTCTCTACACTCAAAATGAAATTGCTATTCTCTTTCTTCGCTTATTGTGTTCTTGGAGCCACAGCTACATGTGTGAAAGATGAACCAGAAAGGTCAGCATTGCCGTCTTTTGGGTCAAGCGCCAGGGCATTGGGTTCCAGGCCATGCACAGGCAGTAATCATGGCTGGGTCGATGTAGATGGTTACGGATGCAAATGGTGGGAGATAAACGATTCCCCTGGTTGCCCACAGTATGGATACTCATATGCAGGACCCATGGGCACAGCAAAAGATAACTGCCGCTGCTGTTTTGCTACTGGTGTAAGTCGACTTTTCAAGTTTCTATGATGGTTCACCTGAAACCACTGCAGTCTCACATTTCATTCTATTTTATTTATTACAGGATACACTAAGCGCACCAAGGTCTGATGAAGGGCAACCAGTCTGCGCCATGTTTGATCAATTCGATGATGCCACGGGCAATCTACAGGACTTCCTTGGACCAGATGAATCTTCACAGTCCCCACTCTTTCAACTACCTGGTGATGCTGGAGTGGGTTCAAACATTATCCAATTCCTTTCCGAGAGACTCGTTGCCACTCTCGAAGGGAACGCAAAACAAGGCAATGGTGTCTTGCTGCCAACGGTACGTGGTCAACTCTCACAAGCCAATTGCTTGGAACAACTATTTACGAATCGTTCACACCTCTTGAGGCTTAGTCAGCTCAGAATTTGCATATTTTATTCCTGTTCTTCTGTGGATGATCTGCAGGTTGTTCGGGCAGATGATGAAAGTGTTGCTGATGCAGGGGCTGATGTTGATGCATGTGGTAATCTAGACGTGGTCAATATTGACACATTTGCATTTGGATTTGAGGAAACGAGCTCTGGCATAGGAATTTGTGCGGCCTTCAATCCATGCACACACCTGTACGCAGTGTCACAGACTGGTATACCAGTCCCTCCCTTTACCTTCACTATTGCCAAGGTCATCGCTATTGAGGCTAACGTTCTGGCGTTTTCGCTCGAGAAAGGAGGATTGGTGCATAACAGCACAAACAAGATGTGGAGTGGAGATGGGGCGGAGTATTTGTCACTCCCTGGCCATTTCTACCTATCTGGGACGGGTTCCATGGGAGTCAAGATGTCTGAGCGGGTCAGCGCTACAGTGGTAATGGACGCTGAGTTGCTAATTGATGCCGACCCTAACAACAATGGGCTACCAATGTTCCAGCCACTGGGAGAATCTAGTGCAAGTGTCACACATGGGGAAATTGTGATTGTTCCCAGCAGTGAGGTTCGTAACAAACATCATCCAATCATTGGCTTATAATGTGCAACATATGCAAGCCTCACCTTTTGAATCATGTTCTGTAATACTTTTTCAGATCCCAAACGTTGACTTTGCATTGCTGGCCTCTGGGACACAGAGTGCTGAAATCACCTTGAAAACCAATAATGGCGATGAATTCACGGTAGATCTTGGTGATGCAATTCAGTCAAAGAAGGACTTATATATCAAAGTTGACGACACGTTTATCGAGGTACAATACGCCTCGGGGGTAGACATATCCCTGCAAGGCCTTTGTGCACTCTCTGACGCCCTATCTCCACTCTGTGTACTCTTTGGGGACAGTGGCATCATTGGGCGGATGAATGCCTTCTTTAACACCCATGGTGACTTTGGTCTCATGTTGGCCGTGGAAGGTAAATTTGAGCTTGATATATCTGGCGGCACCGAAGCAGTTGAAGAGATCATGGAGGACCTTTTCGGGAACGTGGATATTTCCTTTGAGGGATCTGCTGAGGTCAGCATGGATCTTGATGACGGCAATCTTGAACTTTGCCTCAACCTCAACGAGGGCAAATTTAACGAATGTCTCAGCTTTTGCAAAGGTGATTCGGACTGTGCAGATGACAAGTTTTGCAATCCGCTCTTAGGAATGTGCCGCCCAAAACGGAACAACGGATTCTTCCCGTGCATCAAGGACTCCCAGTGCATGTCAGAGCGATGTGTCGACACAACAAGGACGTGTGCTAGGAAGAAGGAAAATGATGAGTTCTGTGTGGTAGGTAAGGAATGCAAGTCTGGCACTTGTGCATCAGATCAAATATGCACCAAGCCTTGCTCAAGTGGCTGCTCTATCAATGAATTATGCAACACACTCGCCGGAACAAATGTTTACCATCCTAAACGGGGCAATGGCTTCATGTCGTGCATTGTAAACAGTCAGTACAACTCTGGCACCTGTGCCTTGGGCATGTGCGGCAAGCTCTGCTCAAGTGGCTGATCTAGCAATGAATTCTGAAACGCAGTCCTCGCGCCGGATAGTTGCCACCCTAAACAAAACAATGGCTTCTTGCCCTGCATTTCTGATGCTCAATGCAATTCAGGCCGGGGCACAGACACAATGAAGAAATGTGCCAGCAAGAAGGACAATGGTACTGCATGTGTGGCGAGTAAGGAATGCAAGTCTGGTACTTTCGCCTTGGGCATGAGCGGCAAACGCTGCTCAAGTGGCTGCTCTAGCAATGAATTCTGCAAATCTGTCGCCCTAAGCAAAACAATGGCTTCTCGCCCTGAATTTCTGATGTTCAATGCAATGCAGGCCGATGCACAGACACGACGAGGAAATGCGCCAACAAGAAGAACGATGGTACTGCATGTGTGGCGAGCAAGGAATGAAAGTCTAGCACTTGCGCATGGGGAATGTGTGGCGGCAAACAAAACAATGGGTTCTGGCCCTGCAGTTCCGATGCCCAATGCAAATCAAGCAGATGCGTCGACACAACCAGGAAATGTCAAGCCAAGAAAGGGTTCAAGTCAAGCTGTGACTCGGGCAAGGAGTGCCAATCTGGCCGTTGCAGATTGTTCAGGTGCAAGTGCTAGGATAATTTCGGTCGGTGTGGTATGGTACGGTTGACTTGCAACTTGTGGTTCGAAGCTGATTTGGTACTCAACAGTTTCGTTACAAGTTAGAAAGGGTGAATAGCAGGATATCTTGTGGAATAGTAAGTAAAGCAATAAATCTAGTATCGTTTGGAATACTCTTCTATTTCTTCTGTATAAGCATGCGTATCTTCTTGAATCTACTTGGTAACAAGGGAGATGACAAAATTTGCAAATGTTTTATACCTCTCTGCCCATTTACATCCAAGTAAGAACAAAGATATTACCCTTATCACCCCTTGTTAACCCAATATCCTCATTCAAATACGTAATGTCAAACGCCCCCTTGAACTTTTCTGGAGCATTAAACCCCACTGGTCCCAATTGGAATTGCTTGAATTGAACATTGGTGAACGTTTCATCCACTGGAGATGATTCAGCAGCGATGCTGCGTGGTATGTCAATAATAGCATACCTGACAACCTCATTGCTCTTTGCGGAAAGAGTTGTCATATCAATATTTTGGATAATGGGTCCTATGCAATGAAAGCCTCTCTTGCCTAAGAAAGCTCTAGATGTCGTGTAGTCTAATGACCAATCGCCGTTTACACTCAGTTTGTACTTCGCCACTAGTAGAGGATTGCGTGTAGGGTTGGGATCCTCGAGCTTTGCAAATAATTGATCCATCTCTTCCTTCTCCTCATCCGTGACAGTCAGTCCACGATTTGTTTCCAATGCCAGTTCGAGTATTTCCTTCTTTAATTGGGGTCGACATACGTTCTTGGATTCAAATGGATTTGGTATGGAGATTTTGGGCATGGTCAATGCTTGTTGCGCTGTGGAGTTGACGGCGATGAAGATTTATGAGAAGTACTTTAGAGTAGATACGTAAATACGTAAATACGTAAATACGCTCACTTCTTCTCTTATCTCTGATACTCGTTCATCTATTCCTAGTGTTCACGTAG